>JABFFE010001424.1:0-11007 GCA_013623625.1 Fusarium setosum
CAGGGCCCGTGGCTTCGAGGATGAGGCGGTGGGGGAGCTGGTTGATTGCATGACCAAGCCGCGGTACCTGAGGAAGATGATCATCGTGCTGGCAGGCTACGAGCGGGACATGGATGGGCTCTTGAAATCGAACGCCGGTCTGAGAGGTCGGTTTCCCACCGAGATCATGTTCAAGTCGATGGAACCTGAGCTATGCCGGGAACACCTTGAGAATCTGCTCAAGGAACAGGGCATTGAGGTGGTGAACGAGCCAGAACCAAGTGTTGAGGAGCTTGAAAGAGTCCTTAGACTGTTTGATAAGTTGAGGATGACTTCTGGGTGGTCTAATGGCCGGGACGTGGAATCACTGGCGGGGGTCATCACGGCAGGAGTCTATACGAACATGCCGGTGCCCGAGGACATTGATAAGGGGATAGCAATGGGAGAAAGTGAGAAGGAGGTGAGAGGGGCGGCTGGCGATGACGCAAGGTCGCCTAATGCGAGCATCTCTACCAAGGGGTTGATTGGATTCTTGAGGGATTTGCTGCGGCAGCGGATTAAGGGAGGAGGTTCTCAATAGGTGGATAAGCACCTAGTTACTTTTCAGTCTTCTACTATGAACTAAAATTCGCAGACTTCACACTATTTGACCGTATGAACAAGCCTCTAATGACGAAAAGTAACACAGCATATTCCACTACATGCTCGTGAACCCAACTACGCAAGAAGAAGGGTGTACAATATCGTCAAACATTACTTCATTAATTTAGCCTAATTCTCTCAAACGGCGCATGTAATCTAGCCTTATCATTCAACGCCTGTTGAAAAGACTGAGATCCAGGGGTAGCCTCTCTCCCATCCAGATGGCCCTCTCCAAGTGATCCCGTTTCGCCGATGCATTAGAATCCACACCCTCATCGGGGACAACGTTTGGGTGAATCAGCACAGACAAGGGGCCGCGCCAGATGGCGAGCCAAGAAACAAAGGCGCCGAACTGCGCGGGGGTGAAGACGTTGACTTCGAACATAGCCACCGGATGAGGTCCGATTGGTCGGTCCCAGAACCGATAGATCCGGAGTTCAGGGACTGGTCAGACAGTAAGTCACTTTGTCTAGTATCGAATTTCAAGGGCTGAACTTACACTCTCTTCGAATGCGTTGCCACAGTTCGTTGGCATACTTTGTTTGCTCTGGATTAGACTGGAGGTAGTATATGTGAAGGTCGCTGTTATTTGTAAGTAAGGGCTTGGGCAATCATTCAATCAAGATCACTCACAAGCCACCCCGTCTGCCTTGATCCAATGGGGTTATGAACTTGTCATATGCTTCACTGAGCTTTTCTGCTGGCGGGTTTACGTAGCTCTTCCCGTCTGCTGCCTTTTCATCGGGCAAAGGCGGGGCATCCTCGTATCCAGTTAGAGGAGAGGGATAAGTGTAGACCGAAGGATCACCCATGTCGTAGATTCGCGTGTTACTGCACCAATAGGGTTTGAGAACCGGGAGATTACACAGTTGCGGGGGGTTGTAACTTGTAAATGCGCTTGTTTATGTCTATGTTACACTGCCATCATCAAGAATTATATATCTCGTCGAGTGCGGGGAGAGCCTTGAGTTGCGTGATAGGATCATGAGCTCATGAATTAGTCAGCGCCTCAAAGAAGGACGAATTACTAAGCGGCGGGATGTCCGAACCAAGCGCGCCGCGCGCTTATTACCCGAGCATCGTGTGTTTCCAGAACTAGACCTTTCCACCTGTCTATGTTCCAGCTACCCTATGGCCCATGGGCTATGAACTCATACCGATGCGAGAATAAAGCTGGGTAAAGTACCCGCGGTCGTTACGAAAATTTATGAAACATAGGTATGCATGCCATCAAATAAAAGTAAGCGGCAACGATGATATCAGCCCGACACACCCGACATGAACCAATAACAGCCTTTACTGTTGCATTGACACCGCCAACAACGCCCAGCCATGTCTCGGGAGGCTCAGGTTCACTCCCAATCAGCGGCCCGTTATTGATCCCAAGGTAACGTTAGATCTGTCACTTCCAATCTGCTACGTAGCAGGGTGCCATCACAGATCTTGAGTGGCTGAACTTGAGGCCAGCCTCCCTCGTTCTCACTCAGCTGCCCGACGCCGTGGCTTGCTTTCTCCACCAACTACCGGATGACATCACTGCATGAATCTCATTCCCGCTGATTTCGCTAATTATAGACGAGCTAACTTGTTTTGATTGGCAGGCCATTCCGCTGGGGCTTTTGGGTACGAGACCCGAACGCCGCTAGCCCACGCTAGTAGGGAAGCCTTGTTTGCTAAAGGCCTCTTGTGAGAGAAGTTTTGGGTCTTCATTTCAAGATTCAAGAGTTGCTTTGAGGGTCAGAAAGTCAATTTTGCTGCCATATCTTGTTGATGTGACCCTGTCCAAACTGCCGGCATGATTATAGAAAGGAACGGAGATTTGAAACATCTAATTTGGCCGAGTACGGGCAAGCGAAATGTGTGTCAAGTCACTAGCTCAGCTCGTATCCAATTGTAGCCCAACCGGGTCCCCCGGACGGCATTCGGCAGAGGGAGCTCTCGTAAGGCGCCGATCTGTGGGCCAGGGTCCCGTTCCTAATGTCCATCGCCATGATATTTAAAAGGGATGCCCAGACGCGACTGTTTTGTCACATTCCACTCATCGCTCACCAAAAATGCATTTCCACTCCTTACATTGCCTTCTCATCGGGCTTGTTGCCCAGGCTTCGGCCGTTCCGACCAAGCGGGAGGCAGTGACGAGCTGTCTTACTGCCGCCAAGGTCCCCATCGACACCAAGGGCAGTGATGCCTGGACACAAGATGGCACGGCATACAACCTGCGACTTCAGTTTGAGCCGGTTGCCATTGCTGTCCCCACGACTGTGGCCCAGATTTCTTCCGCTGTTTCCTGTGGCTCAAAGCATGGCGTTGCTGTGAGCGCCAAGAGTGGTGGCCACAGTTACACCTCGCTTGGGTTCGGTGGAGAGGATGGCCATCTTATGATCGAGCTGGACCGCATGTACAGCGTCAAGTTGGCAAAGGATGGAACTGCCAAGGTGCAGCCCGGTGCGCGACTTGGACACGTCGCCACAGAGCTGTACAACCAAGGCAAGAGGGCCATTTCCCACGGCACATGTCCTGGGTAGGTTATCACTTCCGTTCTTGCAAAAATAATATGCTAATACACCAATAGCGTCGGTGTTGGTGGCCACGCCCTGCACGGCGGCTACGGCATGGTCTCTCGAAAGCACGGTCTGGCTCTGGACTGGATCAAGGGAGCCACTGTCGTTCTCCCTGACGGCACAGTCGTCCACTGTTCCAAGACCGAGCGTTCTGACCTCTTCTGGGCTATCCGAGGCGCCGGTGCATCCTTTGGGATCGTCGCTGAGCTCGAGTTCAACACCTTCCCCGCCCCGGAGAAGATGACCTACTTCGACATCGGGCTCAACTGGGATCAACAGTCCGCGCCTCAGGGTCTGCTAAATGTGCAAGAGTTTGGCAAGACCATGCCCAGCGAGGTGACCATGCAGGTCGCCATTTCAAAGAATGGATATAGTATTGACGGTGGCTACGTTGGCGATGAAGCTGGTCTGCGCAAGGCCCTTCAGCCTCTGTTGACAAAGCTCAACGTCCAAGTCAGTGCCACGACTGTCGGCTGGATGGAGTCGATCACACATTTCGCTGGTACCTCAGACATTAACCCGACTAGTGCCTCCTACAGCGCTGTAAGATATCTTACTCATTAAGCGCGTTTGATTTGACGCTGACAAGCAACAGCACGATACCTTTTATGCCACCAGCCTGACTGCTCCTGAACTTTCTTTGGATGAGTTCAAGTCTTTCGTCAACTACATCTCCACAACCGGCAAGAGCAGCAGCCACTCGTGGTGGCTCCAAATGGACATCCATGGCGGCAAAAACTCCGCCATATCAAAGCCCAAGCCCTCCGACACTGCCTACGTCCACCGTGACAAGCTGCTCCTCTTCCAGATCTACGACAGCGTCTCGCAAGGGCAAACATATCCCTCTGACGGCTTCACCCTGCTCAAGGGTATCCGACAGAGCATCACGAAGTCTCTGAAGGAGGGGACTTGGGGCATGTATGCCAACTACCCGGATTCGCAGTTGAAGGCGGATAGGGCTGCCGAGATGTACTGGGGTGCAAACGTGCCGAAGCTGGAGAAGACCAAGGCAACTTATGACCCCAAGAACATCTTCCGGAACACTCAGTCGATCAAGCCTGCAAAGGCATAGACATCCACTCTGCTACTAGATTTTACTTGTATATATTTACTTAGACGGATTTTATTTGGTTTAATTTCATTTCCTCTTTTTGCATGCAATATGTGCTGTAGTTTCTAGATACTGAGAGCAGTCTCTGCCTCCTTATAAATAAGTCCAGCGCTTCTTTACGCGTTTCAAACAGCCAGTTCCTTCGGGATCACCAACATTGAAGTGATTATTGGAGTGTCAGAGGGCGCCCCCAAGGCCTAGTTTCTGCTAATATTTAAGCTTATTTTAGCTAGCACTTCAAACCCCCTCTTCAGCGGAAATGACCAAGGCCTGAAAGCGGTATTGAAGATGGAAAATTGGACTTGCAATGAGGGAGATACTGGATTTAAGTAGGTATTTTGGTAGCATAAGGAACGCCATTCTGAAGCCCTTCAAGATATAATAACAGGACAAGTATTTAAAGATTTAGGCAGACCATATTCCAATAAGTGCAAGGCCATATTACGCTAGAAAAAATATATATAGTTCAGAAACTAAGTATCAACTACCAATACTAATATCGTAATAAAAAGCACATCGTCCACCTTCGAGTCTTGATCTAGATCTGAAAGCGCCTGTATCGGGGAATAGATCCAGGTTCGGTATCCCGTTTGGCCGCATTCTTCCTCGCCCAGTAGTCCTTCAGAGCCTCCTCTACTTCATCGACATCTCCATAGGGATTAGCACGCGCCATAGCCTCAACCGTCTCGACAATGGCATCCTCCGAGAAAGGCCCCGTCCTGTCCTTGAGGTCCGTGAGCTCATAGGGTTTCGCACGCCATTGCTTCTCCATGGGATCAAGGAACTGCGTGTTGTTGTACCCAAAATCCTCAAGCGAGGTGACGTTGAAGGCACCCATCATATCACTATCCTCGTGGATCAGATTGTGGCAATGGAACATGTACACGCCGTCAAAGGGAGCGTACACGGCTGCAACACGGACGGTCTCTCCCTTGCCCAGCCACACCACATCCTTGAGGCCGGCGCTCTCGTATGGCATGGTTCCACGTCTACCCTCGCGGTCAAGAACCAAGAAGTCGACTAGGTGCACATGGATAGGGTGAGTCCAGCCACCAGAACTGTTTTCAAGCTCCCAGATCTCGACGGTACCACGGGGAACCTTGGCCAGGACGCGGTTGGCGGCATCTGAAAAACCAACGCCGTTGATGCGCCATTCGCCGTTGGTGCGGTGGAAGCGAAAATGATGGTTGACCGTGTTTGTTTCCGGTTTCGCAAAAGAGATATCTCGGAGCTTCGAAGGCACACTCGAATCATCATCAACAGAGTCGGAGCTCACGACGAAACGCATCACTTTGTCTGTGTTCTCGTAGTCGTCGTCGGTGCCGATCCCACCAACCTTCTCGAGGTTTCGTAATTCCAGCGTCTCACCAGCGTATTGGGAGAAGTCGAAAACAATCTCGTAACGCTCGGCCATAGAGATGAACTGTTCCCGGCGTCAATTAGTAACACACTTTGACACTCTTCAGCTCTGCATGGCCAACTTACCATGTTGGAAACCTGGACTGGCTCGCTCAAAAGTCCACTGTCAGATCCGATGACTTGGAATGGAAGCCGGGCATTGAGAGCATTCTGTCTAACAAAGTACAAGGCAAACGACCGAGAGATGGCGGCATTCAGAAAGCGGAATCGGTATTTACGTGGCTCAACGTTTAGGAAGGGCCACGGCTGACCGTTCACTTCAATGACGTCTCCCCAAAGGCTATCTTTCTCTCCAGCAGTAGAAAAAAGCGAGCCATCTTGGTTGTATTGCTTCGAGCTCAGAATGAGAGGGATGTCGTAGACACCATACCCGGATGGGAGTCCCAGTGAGTCTTCAGTTGAATCTGTGAGTATGTAGGCGCCAGCTTGGCCCATGTAAGCATTCTCAGCAGTCTGGAGTATTTTGTAAGTATGCGGCTTCTGAAGGATAGCGTTGTGAATCATATGCTTACCAAGTGCATGGCGTGGTCATGGTACCATTGAAGACGGGCGGATTGTCCGTTAGGATAGTAGTAGTCCTTGTATTCTCCTGGCTGTGTGATGTCCTCCGCCCATCCGTCGAATGTAGCTCGAGAGTAGGAGCCGTGGAGATGAACCGAGTTTTCGTGTTCAGCATTATTAATGAAGCGCACAATAGACTCTGTCCCCTTCGGAATCATAATGGTAGGCCCAGGAGCCATGCCATCGTAGCCGGTCAGAGTTGCCGGCCGAAGATTCGGATATACAGACTTGGTGAAAGGTTTGATTTCCATCTCGTAGTACCAGATGTCTTTACCAGTCAGAGGGTTTTTGATGATTCTAGTAGTCTATGAGCTTGGGTCAAGGAAATGAGGGGCCGGTCTTACTTGAGAGGTTTCTTGACAGGAGGGATGGGAAGAGCATTGCGATAGATCAGAGGATACTCTGGACTTTCGTCGCTCTTCATGAGTGTTACAACTTCCTTGTGATCATCCTCAACCACCTCTTTCAGCGCGACCTCTTCCTCAGATGGAAGATCATAAGTCCACTTTTGGGCCGCAGACAACCCATTCAGGCTATTCAAGGCCAATGTGGTGAGAAGGAAGCGAGTCAGCTCCATGGTTCAACGCTTCTTCACTGGGCTATCGTTCAGAGGTGTAAGGAGTGGGGGGGTGGTTAAAGACAGAGAGTTGACGGACAAAGACCAGTGGACGTACTCGTGTGGGATAGGAAGCTGGTCATGTCTGATAGACCTAGAAGATATATTCACACTGGGGCTTCCTATTTTATAGTCTTTCACAGAATACAAGCTGTGACCGTGAACTGAGTCTTTTCCACTTTACCTCTTCACCTGCATCATACTAAAAGGGAAGGACAATCCAGTACCGAAGGGCCCTTGTCAAGTTCTCAGGAGAAGGCTGCTTACAATCGATTAATCATGATGACAGAGGCGCCTCGTGATGCGCATCCTCGGATATGATGACAAGACAGGTATAGGGGCATTCGATGAACAATACAACGCTCAGTTGCAATGCATATTTGCTTCTCCGGTCTGGTGGAGGAGCTCAAGAGGACGCCATCACGAAGTTTATCAAGCTGGGGTAAGCGTGGGCACAAGGGAAGAGAACGGTAGACAGTGCGAGACCCATGAATATTGCAACTATGACGGGCGCCACGGGAATATCTTCCGATTAGGATAGCGGCTCGCGCCGTGGACATAGAATCAAGTGGGACTTGGAGGCTCATGTAGGTTAAAGGGGAGAGAACAAGTAGGAGTGGCAACAAAGTCGCTGGTGACAGGGTCAAGATTACTACGCTGCCGGCAGCAAAGGTCATGAGTTCCATCTCGTGAGATGCACGTGCATGGCGACCATTGGTTGCGGTCAAAGGGAGCACATAATAAGGACAATATAGGGTCAAGGAGAAGGCCAAAGAGAACACAGTCTGGCTGCTTCACGAGGAGTCATGGCCCAGGGCCAACATGACAACGAGCAAGCTGTGTTTCTGAAGTTGCAAGTGAGGCAGTTAGGGCTTCTCTGTCATTCAAGTTGGCTTCTCGATACGCTTCTTTACCCCTTGATGATATTATTATTGTTCCATAGTACCCATAGAGATTCGGCATTACCTAAACCCTCGACATCTTCTCCGTCCGCTCTTACATGTTTGCTTCCTCTTCACATGTGTTGTCTCACAAACTCCAAGCCCCTTCCCCTCTCGTTTCCTCTTTTCTCCTTGACTCAATTACATATTTAGACATAGTTGAGACACCCAACCCGCCACTATCGCGAGTAAGGTGACGTCGTAAACTGGTGGGGGTTCGAGGACAGGGGCCAGGTGCCGGAAACATGACGGTTGGACGGGGATCTTCCCGCTCCAGCCACCCGCCCTGGACTCGGGGCAAGCTTCCTGTTTCGTATCCGTGACCGGTTCGGCTCCAAACAGCCCTGCAGCATCTCTCGATTAGCGACCCCCCGGGGAGTTCCAGAATGACTGGGGTTCCCTGCCGTTTGGAACTGGAGACGAGTGAGAAACTTCCCCCTGAAGAATAAATAGAACCTGGGGTCACAGCCGATGTCAAGGAACGTTTGAAAGAATCCTGGTGAATGAGAAGCCCTGTCTCTCTTAAATATGCCGCATGCTAGTGCGTGTTTGTACCTCCGCAGCAGCCGCACAAGGGAAGATCGTCCCTCTCAGCTGCAACGGTTGGAGCGTCGGATTGTTCCTCGTTAGGAAGCGACGACTGCAACTTCTACTGGATCCAGCGTGGAAGATGGTCCACAGTGATCGAGGGAGGCAGCCGATTGTTACACCTTACATGGGCAGGGTTTTTCGCGGAGGCTATGGTCACATTTCGAAATCCAACCCAAGGTTAAAATCAAGCTTCTTCAAACTTCCTGCTTCAATGGCTGCACGAGCATGTGGATACTGGAAGAGTCAGTATTATGGGGCGTGGAGACATCACCGTTCGCTTGGATGGAGAGTGCTCCTGCAGCCAGCCACACGACACGGACTCGGGATATTATTTGGCCCGTACGCTACTGGTGAATGACTCGGAGAGTTCCTGTTACATCCTTCGACCATGGTGATCTGATCTCTTCATTCATAAACTAAACGACTCCGTATGTATGACTCAACAATACTACATCCCTTGGTGTGAACCTCTTCCCCGGTTCTCTATTTTCTGATCCCCACGCTCACCACTGTTGTAAAAATCTGAAAACTTTTCAACCCCTGTTAAGCTTAATTCCTCCCCATAAGTGCCTGTTCATTGGCTTTACTTGGAAATCCAGGGGCCAGAATGCCGGGGTCGCTATTGGGTCGTCGATAGCTGGAGGCGGGCTCGGCCGAAGCCTGGTAGCCTGGCCAAGGGGTTCACTCTCGATCAGCTATCAGATCCGGGCACTTGGCTTCTTGTCCTACATAATACACTTGTTTGATACGATGTCGAGGTCAGCTCTGGAAAGACCATTAAGCCGTTGACGTTTGCACTCATCGGACTCGTGTCATTGAACGGCGCCATGTCTTTCCGCCCACCCGGAAGGCCGTTGAGAAGCCTTGGCAGAAGGATGTCCCCTATTAACTCTACCCAATCATTATGCCCGCTTAAACAGAGCGCCCAAATCACCATTGTGCTCTTAACCCCTTATCGTCGGACGGACCGTCAATGTTACAGTCGGCTCTACGCCTGGCTGCATGAACCGTCACTAACCCACCACACGCTACGAGGAAGCCAAGGACCTTCTTATTGCCTTGCCGCTCTATAGCTATGCAGCTCGTGCATTATTCACCTGCATATGCGTCCCGCCCGGTCCAGCGCTGGCCTAATCCAGCGGACTCACCGCAGGGCTGAAATGATGATTACAGATTCCTGACATGACTGATTGGTTAGAGGCAAGCGCGGTATCCAGTGTTCGCAGCGGTAGCGTCGACAGAACGACAATTGAGGAACTATCGCCGTTCCTAGTTTGCAGTTTGACGACGTACGTCCGTTTCGTTAGACTGCACTGCAACCCTTTGGTCCTTTAGCTCAACGGCGCAGGTAGGAAAGGATTCCATTTTGTCATTGGCGTGTTTGTACTCTCTTTGATCCTGGCACTTTTGATTACACATCGCTACCAGTCGCTTGTCTTTACCGGAAGTCACAAAGATGATGGCGTATGGAATCTTGCAAAAGATAGCGAGAAAATCTTTAGTCTTCCTTGAGCTGGACCCAAGATAAAAGGCACGCCTTCCAAGCTGGTCTCAGGTCTTCTCATCACTACCCTCTGCACTCTTTTGAAGCTAGCCCTCTTTTAACATTGCCACTCTTTAAGTCATCGATATTTGCCCTATCTCTATCCTCATCTTAGACCATGGGCCTATTCTCCTTTATTGTCTTTCTTTTTTTCGGCAGCCACTTCTTTGGCTTGCCTCTGCTTGCCTCCGCTCAAGACGCTCCGGTCTTTATCCAAGGGGCATTCGAAGATGCCACCGTGGATGATGAGTCAGTCTATAACACTGGTGGAACCATTGCCGTCAATGGTTTCAACATGGTGGTGCCCAAGAACCTTTTAGTCCAATTCCCAGCTGCCTGGGTTCCGTGGAAGGACTTTGTGGCTAGCAAGGCCGACTTTGCTGGTTTCGAGACCCTCGTATGTGGACTACCTCAGCTACACACATTGGTATCTCATACTCACTCTCCATCTTTCTCAGGTTCTGGGAAACACAATCAATGGCGTTCATCGCGTCGCTCAGGTCATCATCTATGAGTTCTTTGAGGGTCTTGCCAGCGGCTTCATTGAGTCGCTCGACTACGCTGATGGAAGCATCAAGATCCAGAACGGTCCTATAGTTCGCATCAGTGACCCCAACGGTGTTTTCTCCATTGGTTATGATGGAGCTCCTTTCATGACAGCTGACGACCAAAGCCCCAGTATCTCGTCCTTTTCTGGATTTCCCATGTGCATTCCGCGGAACGATACCGATCCCCTCTGCCCCCTTAGCAACAGGCCTTTTAATGGCCCTGGAACATTGTAAGTGTACTTTATAAAATCACCATAGTGACCTCACATACTGATTCAGGTTTCAGCACGGCTCCGGACCCCCTTGTGATGGCACCGTTCCAGCCCGGAGACTTTATCACCTTCACTGGATTCCGCAAAGGAAACGAGGTGATTGCCTTTAGCATCGTTGCCCAGAATGTTCAGATCCAGACCCTTGGGGATATCGTCTACGTTCGTATGGAGCTTGGCCTTCTTGGCATTGACAACCCGAACCCAAACGCCGAATTTTCCGAGT
>JABFFE010001425.1:0-45591 GCA_013623625.1 Fusarium setosum
GGCTCCAGAGTGACGGGACCCTTGCCACGTCGACTGGGGGCATCTGGGGGCTTGATGTCCTTCTGCTGCGCTAAGATACTGGAAAAGTACTTTATTACACAGCTCCGACTCCCGCTTGAGCACTCGTAGACCAAGCAGAAAGCACAATTCATGGGTTGTGGACCTCCCGCCCTTCCCTGCCTGTGCCTCCGCTGACCCTGACGTCGACTTTCCCACTCAAACCTGCAGTTGCTCGTTTGGCTGCAACTTGGAAGTTGCTTCCCACTCATTGGCTTGGTTCATTCCTTCCCTTCCTTGCTGGGTCCCGGCGCCCTGAAAAATTGTCTTAATCCCGCCCCCCGGAGCCCGCGCCTGCCCTTTTTTCTTTGTGTGCCTACCTCACTCGCACCTTGCACCTTGCACTTGCTACCTTAATTACCTAGCACCTGCTGCTTCCTCGACAATTACCACCACACACGTCTCGCCACGCACCAAGCGCCCACGTCCAACACCACGTCCTCGCCCGCGTACTTGCATTCATCCCATACCTTACACACGCTTGGCATACACAATCACCGCCTCGCTCGACTACCACTACATCTACATCTATAGCCACAGCCGCCTGCTTTCCTCGAACCGCTCGCGCGTGAGTCGACCCGACCGACCTCGACCCCTTGGTTTGTTGCGGCCATCGAGCCCGCCAGCGCAGTGAGCCGTTTGATACGACCCTGCAGCTCTCCCTCGCCTCTCCCGATGACCAGCCTGGTCCGACCGCTTCGACGACTCCACGATGCCCTCGCACGCCGGACATAATCTAAACAACTTCGACTGTACATCGGCGACGATACTGGCTGCTCGCAACTAGCTTCCGTCTCTGGTGACGTACTCGGAGCCATGGCCCTCTGGCCATTCCGGCGCCGGAGCAGCCGCAAGCGCTCCCGGAGCGGTGCTGCCCTCTCTGACGCGGAGGGTGCGGCACCGCCCCATAACGAGGGACCAAAAGCTAGTATAAAGAAGCGACGTACCGAGCCGGCCAGACTGCAACGAGCTACACGCACCTATAGCTTCTCACCGGGACGCCAGGATTCTATCCGTGTCGATCGAGACCGCGGTGGCGCTCCAGCCCGTGAGCGAATAGGCCGCGCAAGAACGACTGGCAATCGCGATGAGGGCCCTGGGGCATGGGACCGAGCCCCTACGCTTCGCCCTACTCATCAACCAGGAAGGAAGAAAACAAGTAAGAGAAGAAGAGAAGAACAGAACAGGGAGGCTGAGATTAAGGCAATGAGTAATTTCATGCCGGTGCGGCCTGCTACCGACCAATGGACTGCGGGCCGGCCGATGAAGAAGGACTCCAAGAGATCAAAGACAGGCGGGCTGGGAAGGCAACGTACCTCTGACGTCTCTCTCCCAGTACCAGGTTCAATACATTCGAGCCTTTCGTCTGACTCCGAGTTTGGTTCATTCAAGGTGTCGGCACTCGCCGCCCTCGCCCCGCGACCAACACTCCGCTACACACCTAATTCACGATGGACAACTCCCCACCTGCCTGCTCCCAACCGATCGGGGTCACAACGGAGGAAGCTCTTGGAACGGGAACCGATTCCAGAGGAAACCATGAAGGCTCACAAGCGCATCGATTCTCTCGCTGACGATCTCGATGCCAGCGATCTCAGAGAGCTTATGGAGAGAGATAATCGACGACGAGAAAAGAAGAAGCAAAGGGAAAGGCAAAAGGCAGAGCGTCGGTTGGCCCAACGAGCCGAGAAGCAAAAGGCCGAGGAAATTGAGGCCAAGAAGTCGGGTACTCCACCTCCAGAGAATCTCGAGAGAGGAGTGATGGGGCGTGAACTCGCAGGCCTGGGCATCGAACCCGCCTCGGCTGTCATAACCTCTTCCAAGCCAAGCTCCCAACAAGAAACGCCGAGCCCCTCCTCCGGGCCAGAGCCCATGGACATTACCGATGCGGAGGAGGAGGCTGAATCCTCCAAGAAGGCCGAAGAAGCGCTTGGCCGGACAGACACAGTCACCTCTGAGCAACCCACTCCGATGGAGGAGGTTGTTACAAAAGACACCTCTTCCATGAAGCGACCGTCTGAAGAATTGGGAGGCACGTCGTCAGGAAGGGGACTGTCTGGTATTCTGAGGTCGGTCAAATCACGGTCTAGATCGACTCTGCGTTCAGAACGTGATAGGATGGTTTCTCCCCCACCTGAGACGATCAATGAGGAGGACGTGCTGCGACAAAACTCACATGACTCTGACAGCAGTAAAGCAGGCCTTTTCTCCATCAAGGCTCTTTTGAGGCTGGGCAGCAAGCGACAGAGGCGCGCAGGCCCGTCATCCTTCTCTAACACCTCACGAGAAGAGATGCAAGCTGCGGCAGCTGCTGCTCAGGCCAGAGCACAAGCGCAGGCGCACGCACTTGCCAAGCTTGAGGGCGAAGATTTGCCCGATGCCTCACGTGCTAACACGGGCAACTACTTGGCCCGTAAGCCCAGCTCTGGCGCTCCCAAGCGGACACGCTCCCGCTTCCGCGAGGATCTTCCTGAGCTGCCGCTCACGCCGCCAGCGTCGCGCGTTCAGTCTCCTGAGGCCGAGCCTCCCATGCCTGTCCTCACCGAGCAAAAGATTCACGAGATGGAACAGCTGCGATCGATCGGTGTGCGTTATGACACGCCAACATCAGGCCACCGGTCAGGTGAAGCCATTCGACATACGCCATCCTCAATGGAGCGAGCGTATGTCTCGCCATCTCCCGAGGCTGGAATGTCCATGTCACTAGCCTCGATCGACTCCGAAGGCTCTTGGCTGTCTGGAAACGCCAGTGCCCGAAGAGCTGCCATCCGCGACAGCATTCGACGTGCTAACCAGCGGGAGCAAGCTGACACCAACACTGATTCTCCTACAAACAGCACTGATGAGGATCTGGCTATCGTTGAGGACGAATACTTGACGAAGCTCACTCCCCGGCGAAACTCCGGGCACGATCTGATGGGCCGTCGTTCCGGTGAAGGACGCCCTAGCAGCGACGAGGAGGACCTTGTCGATGATGGGGATATGAAATGGGGCCACGTTGGCTCCCAGCCCGAGGTCGTGCACAGATTTACCATGAAGAGCCACGAGGGCCTGTTGGAAATTGATTCCGAGGACGAAGAGAGCCAATCCTCCCCGGTTTCGCCTTCATCGCAAGAGGCTGCCGATGTCCAGCGCGCTAAAAGCGTGAACCTGGGTAGGGGTCACGTCCGCAACTTTAGCGCCGGGAGCGCCAAGCTGCTCGACATTACTCCTCGTGCCTCTGTGGATGCCAGGAGGAGTTCGGAGAGACGGAGGAGCCACGTCCTGCCGGCCATGTGAAACTGAACTAATATGAAGTCATTCCAGGGTCAAGAGTCTCCGCACATATCGCCATCCATCGTCAACACGACAAACCACATTCATTATCTTTTCTTACTCAATGTCAACACTGACCGAAGTCGTTCATTCAACATTTCCTTGCACCAAACAAAGAAAAGACGAAAAAAAAAACTTGGAAAACAACAAAACGGCGGAGACTCTTGCTCTGGGCGGCACATATCATTTCTCGTCTCAACTGCTTGGCAGTTGGACCACATTGGACCAGGATCTTGCTCTTGATGTATGACTACGACGTTGATGACGGCGCTCTTCAAGTTTACTACTCGGATTTCTTTTCTCGACTACGTATACCGCATCTTTTGATACCCCGCGTGGACCGCCAGTTAGGGAGTAGGCTTAGCCTCGATATGCTTGATTTACCGCATCTCGGCGAGGAGCACAGTCTCCTTTTACCCGATGCCTCTTGGCGTTCTTTCCGGACGCGGTCACTCTTTGAGGAACTCGGGATGGCTCTCCTTGTTTCAGAATGGGGAGATTGTTTTGCTTTCGGTTAGCCGGGGTTATGGCGGTAGGGAAAAGGTTTTGATTTGAACATTTGGGAATTGCTTTTGCACTTGGGAGGCCAGAGGAATAAACTTGGAGCCCGGTACTGAGCTTGGCGTGAAGCGGCTGATTCCATGAACAATAGATATCTTGCGATTGAAGGGAGCGGGACATGAGAAGAGCTGGAGTAGGAAAGTCGAATTTCGACATGTACTTTTTTTTTCACAGGAGTGATGGTGTAAATGTCTGTAAACTGACAGTTTAATTGATCAGCTGGAACAAGTTTGTGATCTAATGTGATCTAATGTGAGTGTGAGATGGTTGATGGCATGCCATGATGCATATTAAATTACATGAGGTCCACCTGTTGACGCACAGGAAAGCCACACGGCAGTTGAAGATGCTGGGAAAGTCTATCGCCATCGATCTCGGGCGCTATTTTAGCTGCTGGGGAGTATGTGGAAATTAAGATGAGATGCAGGCTGTTGGTGTGGAATATCCCTGCTGGACAGTGCTATCCCTGGATGGTGTTGCAGAGTTTTAGTTCCGCCACCTCTGGGCCCGTATCATGACACTGCTCGGAAACTAATGGCTTAAAGAACATGAACAGGATGAAAAGCTGCAAGTTGCTCGGAGTCAGTTTTAATGCTCTGAATGCCATTGCTATGAACTAATTTCCAGAAAGTGGATGAGAAGTCAATCGGTATCATAGGTAGCATCCATGCCGTTGATGGCTTCTAACTGCGCTTGGGGTAGTATTCGTCAGTTACCGTTTCAGAGGGCACGGACTGGGCGGCTGTACCAAGAGATTCTCAAGTTCATTTCATCGTCTGGAGAAGATCAACCTGGCCTAGGGAGAGTCAAAGGCTCGCACCTCGTACCGATGGACAGAGAGACCCGAGATCGTTGGTCAACTCCGAAGTGAGGGAAGATATATGGTGGCGTTCACGAGTGTTGGACCTTGCCCACGGCTGGCTTCAAGCCCTCAGATAGACATCCATCACTACGAGAGCAATTATACTTTGCCTACTTATTAATTAATCGGTATCATGAGATTGAACCTGTTCTCATGAGTTCATGTAGAGTGTGCAACTGGCAGAGCAACCTGATTCGCCAATTGAGCCGTCGGGTCCACTTCCGGGCAACAAGCGTCAGAAGTCGGCGATTGGAAATCCAGATCTACCATATTCCTTCAACACCACCTCTTGGACAAAACGACTCTACCTATCCGCCCGCGGAGTCTCTAAAACAGAATCCTTCACAATGACTTCACCATTCCGGCCCATGCGACCCATCTCTCAGGCTGCCCGATCAGCCGCCGTCTCTTTCGCCTCTAGGCCCTTCCATACCTCGGCCGCAAGGCTTGCTGTCACGGACATCAAGACGTGAGTCTGGGGAGACAAGTTTTCCGCAAGATAGACAGGCTGACGCTGTATGATCAGGACCCAAGAGTTCAAAGACCTCGTCTCAACGACGCCCAAGGCCGTCCTTGTCGACTGCTTCGCCACCTGGTGCGGCCCATGCAAGGCCATCTCACCCATTCTCTCCAAGTAAGAAGATCCAAGACATGCAGATTCAACCAACTCGTCTAACGGTCGATCCTGTGCAGGTTATCCGATGAGCCTCAATTCAAAGACAATGTCGAGTTTGTCAAGTTTGATGTCGACCAGCTACCTGACCTCACAGCCGAGCTTGGAGTCCGTGCTATGCCGACCTTTTTCGTCTTCAAGGATGGCAAGATGGTCGATGAGATGGTTGGCGCCAACCCACCTGCTCTTCAGAAGCTGGTGGCCAAGCACGCTGCTTAAAGTAGAGGGTAGAATGTGAAGAAACCTGCTGCTCGAGGGTTTGATGGCTACGAGCTGCGAAGCTTGTGGATGGGTTATAGGGAGAAGATATTGTATATTAGACCTTTATAGAACTGGTATAAATGGTGATGGTCTTGAATGCAATGGACGTCCTCGCACGGTCAACTTGTCTACTGTAAGTATTGAAGTAGAGGTTATCGAGATATTGGCTCTTGTCATTTTCAACTTGGGCATATACATGCGCCCTAGACTGGAGCAATGCTCGGCTACGGTTTCCAAATGCGTAAGTCATGCTCTCACCCGGCCTTCTGCTTCTAGTTTGGAGGAGGCGGAGGTGGAAAGCCGTCATGGGTTGTTGACTTAGGGGAGGTGGACTGTCATCCACGCCTTAAGCTGACCGCAACCAACGCGGCATATTCGATTGGACAAGCAAATACACCCTCCAACGACAACATGTCAACAAGCTCACTGTTCATGCACATTATCTTTCGCTTGTAATTCCTTCTTTTCTTTTGTCCCGGCATGTCAATCGGAAAGCGGTCCCGACTTCGGCCAGCCCCGCGCCGGTCTACTTCGGCTTATCTGGCAATGGACCAATCAGCAGAGGTAATTGGACCGGGTCCAAGATCGGAGCTTCAACTAGAAGCCGGAGGAAGATGGCGTATAAGATGTCTTGGCTGTCTACCTTGGTGGTTGTTTGTCTGTTTTGTTTGTCTTCAAGTTTATTCGACAAAGTTCCATTAGCGTTTTGAATTAGAGCGAAAGGTTGTCATCTGCAAATATGGCCAACACAATTGTTGTCGTTGGGTAAGTCTTTTTCAGCTCTACGCTCATATTTGTGAGGAACTAACATCTGTACAAGTGCCGGTGTCTCCGGCTTGACGTCGGCGTTCCTGCTCTCCAAGGACAAGGGAAACAAGATCACCGTCGTGTCCAAGCATATGCCCGGTGACTATGACATTGAATACGCCTCGCCCTTTGCTGGGGCCAACATCTGCCCGTAGGTCCGCCCTAGCATTGAATGCCTGGATAGAATAGTTTGACTTACAAGTTTTAAAGAATGGCTACGCGGGATAGCAGCCGATGGGAACGCCGCACTTGGGTCGAGTTTAAGCGCCTGTGCGAGCAGGTTCCCGAAGCTGGCATTCACTTCCAGAGTCGGTGGCCCTTCTAAACAAGTCTTGAAACGGTCAAACTGACATTGTCATCATAGAGTGCCACATCCAAAGGCGCAAGAAGGACATCGAGCAGGCAGCAAGGAACAACTTCCCCGACGCCCTCTTCCAACAAGAGCCCTGGTACAAGGAGATCTTTGAAGACTTCCGCGAGCAGCACCCCAGCGAAGTCACCCGCGGCTACGACTCGGGCTGCGAGTTCACCTCGGTGTGCATCAACACGGCCGTCTACCTCCCCTGGCTGCTCGGCCAGTGCGTCAAGAACGGCGTCGTCTTCAAGCGCGCCGTCCTCGCCGACATCAGCGACGCCAAGAAGCTGAGCCACACGGGCAACACCCCCAACATCATCGTCAACGCCACGGGGCTCGGCTCCTTCAGGCTCGGCGGCGTCGAGGACAAGACCATGGCGCCCGCGCGGGGCCAGATCGTGCTGGTGCGCAACGAGAGCAGCCCGATGCTTATCACGTCCGGCGTCGAGGACGGGGGCAGCGACGTCATGTACCTGATGCAGCGGGCGGCGGGCGGCGGCACCATCCTGGGCGGCACCTACGACGTCGGCAACTGGGAGTCTCAGCCGGACCCCAACATCGCGGCTCGCATCATGCAGCGTATTGTCACGGCGCGGCCCGAGATTGCGGATGGCAAGGGCGTTAAAGGGTTGAGTGTTATTCGGCACGCCGTTGGATTGCGGCCGTGGCGAAAGGATGGACTCCGGCTTGAGGAGGAGAAACTGGACAATGAGACGTGGATTGTGCACAACTATGGACACTCGGGATGGGGATACCAAGGGTCGTATGGTTGTGCTGAAGGCGTGGTGGAGTTGGTCAACAAGGTGGGCAAGGGGGCTAAGTCGAAGCTATAGATTGAAGCGAGCGTTGTTCAAGTAATTCTCATAATTGGGTATTTTGACAATACCCCATTGACTTTCTGAATTATCCTATTGTATTTGAAACCTTCTATTGTTGGCAATTTGAGGACCAAAGTCGGCCGAGGTTATGCACATGGCGGGGCTGCTCATAGCTCGGGCTCTCTCTCCAAAGCTCCATCTCAAGAACCCCCTGGCCGGGATGACCAAGTTGAACCCTTCACATGCCACAGCCAAACACCATGTCAGAGCCCGCGCCTGGCATCCTCGCCCAAGCGACTCGCTTCGTCTCGGACGTTGCTACCGGCCGACATGCGCTCTCCAAGCTCGTTCCCGTCGCGCTATGGTTCGCTGACGCGGTCCTCTGCGTCTTGATTATCTGGAAGATCCCGTGTAAGCTGCGATCTGTCTCATAACATGCATGACCTTGGGAGTTAACGCAAGGAAATAAAACAGACACCGAGATCGATTGGATAGCGTACATGGAGCAGGTCTCCCAATTCGTTTCCGGCGAACGAGACTACACCAATATCGAGGGCGGCACCGGACCACTCGTCTACCCGGCCGCCCATGTCTACACTTACACGGGGCTGTACTACATCACGGACCAGGGCAAGAATATCTTCCTGGCGCAGCAGATTTTTGGCGTCTTGTACATGGCTACGCTGGCGTTGGTCATGCTTTGCTACTGGCGAGCCAAGGTGAGCAATGGATGATGTGAAATAGTGCGGCAGAGCTGACTGGGTCAAGGCGCCTCCGTACATCTTCCCTCTCCTGATCCTCTCGAAACGATTGCATAGCATCTTTGTTCTGCGGTGCTTCAACGACTGCTTCGCCGTCTTCTTCCTGTGGCTGGCTATCTACCTCTTCCAGCGCCGATCTTGGACTTTGGGAAGTGTCGTATACAGCTGGGGTCTGGGAATCAAGATGTCGCTGCTGCTGGTCCTCCCCGCCGTCGGCGTCATCCTCTTCCTGGGTCGGGGTTTCAACTCTAGTCTGCGTCTTGCATGGCTCATGGCTCAGATCCAGTTTGCGATCGGCATCCCCTTCATATCCAAGAACCCTCGCGGATATGCAGCCCGGGCGTTTGAGCTATCACGGCAATTCAAGTTCGAGTGGACGGTCAACTGGCGCATGTTGGGCGAGGAGTTGTTCCTTAGCAAGTCTTTTGCCCTCTTCCTCCTCTTCCTCCACGCTACAGTGCTCTTGGCCTTTATCGCAAAGAGATGGATCCGGCCCGCTGGTCGGCCGCTGTCTGCCTTGATCCCATCCTTCCTGCGAGCCAAGTCCCCATTCACGCAGCAAGAGGAGCTTCGCATCTCTCACTCCGTCACCCCCCAGTACGTCATGACGACTATGCTCTCTGCCAATGTCATCGGCCTGTTGTTCGCGAGGTCGCTGCACTACCAGTTCTACGCCTATCTCGCATGGGCATCTCCGTACCTCCTCTGGCGAGCTACGCGCAGTCCCCTTGTCGTGGTGTCTCTTTGGCTAGCGCAGGAATGGGCTTGGAATATTTTCCCAAGCACCGTCCTCAGCTCTTGGGATGTCGTGAGCGTGCTGTCCGCGACTGTTGCGTTGGTGTATTTTGGGACAGATGACCGGGTTGTCTCTGAGCCGCAAGCTAGGAATATCGAAGCAAAGAACAAATAGAGATATATATCTGCGGTGTGCAATTCACTCGTCTTCGGAATCGCTGGGGGGCATCTTGCCGACGTTGGATTCGTCCTCGGGGTCGCTCAAATCGTATGCGTTTTTGACAAATTCCTTTGGCCTATACGAGACTTGGTCAGTCCATTGCCTTGTCCCTGTCGCACTTCAGAGTCTGTACCAGTAGTGCTGCTTGCGCCAGAGCTTCTCGTCACGGACAACATTGACAATCTCCCCCATGGCTCGAGTATCCTCCTTGCCATCCTCGTATCGTTCGGCCAAGACGAAACCGCCGCGCTTGATCCAGATGGTATTGCGGAATCGCTGGGCCAGTTCCAAGACGATGGGCTTGGTGTTGGGGAGCTCGCAGGTATAGAGGTTGTTGCCCTCGGCCTTCACCACACGGACTATGGACTGATTGGTTTGGAGATCGTCCGGGGGTGTCATGGATTCCTCCGCAGCCGCGAGGACATTCCGCTTGGGACGACCCATTGTGATTGAAGATGGTCGACGGGCACTTGTGGCTTCTGTCGCACGGGAATGGGAATTTTTTGATAGTGGAGGGGTTGACTCGGAGGGGCAGATCCTGATAGAACGATACACCTTGATAAACTTGAGCCGCACTGAAATATCACTCTATCCAATCTATCTAGATCTAGACCCATGGCGGAATTCCTCTATTTGGACTCACCGAATTTCGGCGAATAGACGAGTTATCGTGAACCACGCCGCCTCTGACTTATCAGCAACATCGGACAGCTCTTGTTTCCTAGCATTGGTAGCGGGGTCGGCCGCCATGGGCTTGAAGCATTCACAGGGTTTGTCCTCCCCACCGAGATGTGTCAATGCTCGGTCGGAGCCCGAGTTTACGTACGAGAAGTGATCGAGCAGCCAGGGAGGGTGGTCATTTTGTCAGCAACATCTTGAACCTCTCTTATCTTGACAACCAATCGACGTTCTGGTGACCAGCATGAGCTACAAGATTGTTCACCTCACCGAGCATGCACACGGTGAAAGAGACGGGCGTGACACGGCCCGACGTCGTGATCGATTCATATCAGTGGACGGCGGGGATGCTGTCGTTGCAAAGCGGCTGAACTCTCGCAACCGGCTAAATTGTTCGGTGGTCCACGCTACAGGTTGGTGTGGTATCGAAGACCCATATTCTAACCTCAGATGGGGGGTTTCGGCTTCGGTGGTTCATGTGGACACATGCAGTTCTCTCTTTTCTCGAAAAGCCACTCCCGGGAGCTATCACGGAGCTATTCCAGGCACACCACAGGGGTCGTTGCTAAGGTATGGATCCTGCCGGATGTAGGCATTCCATCCTCGCTCTGCTGTGTGATGGATGGCGTGCGGGGAGCCCAAAAACTCTGGCTTGTCCAGGTGACTCTGGATCTGGGCTGGATTACAGATTTTGCCATCACCTGGACTCACGAGATTCCCAGGGGGGGGCCTCATTGGGATGGGGTATTTCAACCTTTTGACGATCGGTTTGCTGCCCATCGTTGGTCTGCTTCGGCATCTCCATCCAACTTGAAATACTCTGAAATAACCATTGTATTGTCAATTCTTCCAATTGGCTTAGTTGCCATTCATAATGGACGCCTCGATGCTCACAGGCCTTGTTGCGGTGCACTCTGCTCCGCAAGACTCCCCGACCGAGGAGCTCTACCGTCCACTGACGACACCCGCCAGGACTGTCCCCAGGACCTATCCAGGTGCTCCTCAGCGAGAGTCCTTCGATCTTCATCGTATCCCCGTGCGCGATGGCCATCAGTCAGGAACCGCCTCGCCCCGTGTCGAGACGGATCTCGAGATGAGCAGACCTGCCAGCCCAGAGTCTGGACCAGACGCTGTCGAGGTGGTGCCCAGTGCTTGGGAGCCGTTTATGAACCGCTTCCGACTCTTTTCAGTGTGTCTTGCCAACCTGGGCAACGCCCTCAGTGACAGTGCTGCTGGTGCTTTGATTCCGTACATGGAGAAGTAAGCTGTCGTCCCCCTATGTATCCTGGTCATCCTGATTAACCATTGTCAAGGTACTATGACATTGGCTACGGCGTCGTGTCCCTCATCTTTGTTGGCCAGGCCATTGGCTTCGTCATGGCAGCAGTGTTCCTAGACGCCTTGCGGGCGAAACTCGGTCGCGCCAGACTCCTAGGCTTGGGTCAATCCCTCGTCACTCTGTGCTATCTCCCCATCATCTTCGGAGCGCCCTTCCCCGTCGTCGTCTGCTCGTTCTTCTTCGTCGGCTTCAGCATCTCGGTGAACGTGGGCATCTCCAACCTCTTCTGTGGAGGTCTGCGGAACGGCACATTCATGCTGGGCATGCTGCACGGCACATACGGGATAGGCGGCACCGTCGGTCCCCTCATCGCCACCGCGCTCGTCACGGCTGCCCACGCTCTCTGGACGCGGTACTACATTCTTACATGTGGCATCGGCGTGTGCACCTTTTCGCTGTGCACGTGGTCCTTCTGGAGCTACGAAAAGGAGCTGAGTCCGGCTGCTCGGGCGAGGGAGACGGCCAAGGCGGGAGAGTCCATGATGAACAGCATGTTTCTGGCTCTGAAGCTGCGCATCGTGGTTCTCGGGTCTATCTTCATCTTTGCCTACCAGGGCGCCGAGGTGTCCATTTCAGGATGGGTCATCTCCTTCCTCATAAGCGCTCGCGACGGCGATCCTTCATCCGTGGGATATGTCACGTCTGGTTTCTGGGCCGGCATCACTCTTGGCCGGTTCCTCCTTTCAGGTCCCGCCCACCGTATCGGGGAGAGGATCTTTGTCTATGGTCTTGTGCTCGGCGCCCTAGCTTTCCAGATTCTCGTCTGGTTTGTGCCCAACATTGTGGGCAATGCCGTCGCCGTCTCCATCGTCGGCCTCCTCCTGGGACCTATCTACCCTTGCGCAGCTGCGGTCTTTATGCGCAACATGAGCCGTCGCGAGGCGTTGAGCGGCATCGGCACCATCAGTGCTTGTGGCAGCGCAGGAGGTGCTGTTGCGCCCTTCATCACGGGTCTGCTGGCTCAGGCTGTGGGCACGTTCGTGCTTCATCCGATTGTGATTTTCCTGTTTTTGGTCATGCTGGTGTGCTGGTATTGCTTGCCGGCTGAGGAAAAGAGGACTGACTAAGGATCTTGATCTGGATGCAAACCAATATGATACTAAAAGGACGGGGCATAAAAGTTGGTACTCGGGGCACATGGTTATCTGGGATTATGGGACTAAACAAAGTTGTAACGAAAGCAAGCGTCCATTTCTGACTATTTCTATTCAAAAGTCTAGTATAAGAAATCTATAATGTAACTTGTGGAAATATCTCGCATCTGCCTTCTATTCTATGTGTCTTTTGGTTGAGCATAGAAAAAACCCTTACCCTTTTCTCTATCCGTCTCTTTTCTAGCCAAATCATTTCATATCGTAAGGAGATCAAATGCGACCACGGGCAGCGTCCTTGACAGACAGGGAGCCGGCGGCAATGTCCTTGACGGTCTGGGTGATGCTGGACCAGTCACGGAAGGTGACAAAGGGGACATTCTCGTTTTCGCACCAGGTAACGAGGTCTATCACGGAGTTAGTAACATTATTCTCAGAGTTGTAGATCTGAGAGAGACGCACCCTTGTCGGCCTTGGCGAACAGCAAGTCCGTCTCCTTGGCGGCAGAGAGATCAGAGACACCGTCACCAGCGTAGAACATGATGGGTCGGTCAGGAAGTGAAGAGTATTTGCGGATCTCGAGGGACTTGTCATGGCCGTGGATACTATTAGGGAGTCAGCATCAGTTGGCTCCCAACCCGGCGATAGGACAATAGTCTTCTTACCTGTCGTCATGAAACTCGATCCTCCAACCACCCTCATCGTTGATGTCCTTGCCTTCTCTCGCCCTCACATCATTGCTCACAATCTGAATATCCCAGCCCGGTCCCAGAAGCACGTCCAGCAGAGCCCGAATGATGGGCTCCATGCCGCCGCTGAGGATCACGATGGGCACATTGTTCACCTGAGCCCAGTCGTAGAACTCCTTGAACCCAGGATCCAGCTTGATGTTGTGGAGCAGGATCTTGACGCACTCCTCAAAGGGGGTCTTGACGCTGTCGAGCATCTCGACGAAGCTGTCGCGGAAGTGCATGCGCCCGTAGAGGACGTCCTTGTTGAGCTGGCGCCGGCGCTCGACGCCAAAGCCCAGGTTGTCGGTCATGTAGTCATTGGAGTCGGCCGTGGTGACGGTGCCGTCAAAGTCGGTGAAGAAGATGAACTTGGGGTTGTTCTTGAGAGCTGGGGTGTCGGAGGAGGCCATGATGACGGGTGTTGTTTGTTGGGTGTTTCTTCAGTCGGTCGCGTATGTCCAGTGAGGACCAGGTCTATGTCTATACTTTTTTTTTCTTCTTTGTGAACTGAATGAGCGGGCCGAGTTGGTCTTTTGAAGACGTTATCGTGAAGGTCCAACTTTTGCTGCTGGAAGAGGACATGACAGGAGAGTATTAGAAAATGGCGGGGGAGGGGCTCAACTTTTCATGAGGAAGAACTGGATGCGACAGCGGAGGCCCGCAGAAACAGACACGCCGAGAGAGAAACATGCAAGAAACTGACTCAATTGATTGGAAGATTGACATCCTAGCATCCTGACTAGCGATAGGAAGCAAAGCATGGACAAAAACACCGCATATCAGCAACTCTTTAACCGTCTTGGCCTGGTTGGCCCCTGGGCTCGTCGTCGAAACTGTCGTCATTAGACCAGAAAATGCCCCTCCACACCTTTTGTCCGTCCATCATTGTTGCCCCCACCGTTTCAGCGAGCTCTCAGCGTGGCATCCCCTGTAAGGGCGCTGAAGTGTCGCCGCTTAGGACCCTGACTCGGCCTTGAAATGCGCCCCTGCAAAGCATTGGCCTGCACTCCCAACGCGGCAAAGGCGGTGATTCTCTCGCTCCGGCTAGTGGCAGAAAAAGTCCGGGACGGAGCGGCGGCTGTAGCTTTGAGCTTCCTGCTTCCGCTTCGGCTCGGCCCATTTTCATCTCAACCCTTCGTACAAAGCCGGTGTCAATTCGCTCTACACTCCCTCGACTACGCCGCTGCACCAGAAACCTCTCGGTGGCCCGTAATGCAGCCGTTTGCCCGTCCCGTGGCTCGGCTTGTCTGGGCTCACGCGCGACCGGGACTCGATCGGGCTACGAGGCCGGGCGGGACATGCTGGAGAGGATCTGTAATCCAGAGCTCAACGATATGTATGCGATGCAACATACGAGCCATTGGATCCCAGGGAAGGCTTTATTCGACGCAGAAACCGCCGAAGGACCCGGAAAAGTCAAGGACAGATAAGGATGTCGAGGCCGAGCTCGAATCTATCCTCAAACCCCGACCGAATCCCTCCAAAGCAGCTGAACCCGACGCCGACGGACTGAAGCTGGAAGACACCAGGCTTGGCGATGCGAAACTCGAAAGCATTATAGCGGAAGACGCGAAGCCCCATAGTCCGAAACCTGAAGATACCAGTCACGAGAGTGCTAAGCCGAACGATGCGGCTCAGTCGCAAGAAACTCCCTCATCTTCCGAAAGCTTCCGCGACTTGGCCCAAAGTCGCGTCATCAACTTGAAGGAAAGATTTAGTCATGCTATGGATAGGCTACAAGCCCGGGCGATGACTGCCTCTCAGACCCTAAATAATATTACCGGGTACACTGACATCGAGGGTATCAAGCATCAGAATGCCGAGTTGGAGGCCAAGCTCGCAGAAGCGCATGAGCGAGTCCGCAATGCCCGTCAGGCCTACAAAACGTCCAATACTAGCCGCGCCGCCACGCAACGCGAGGTCACGACGCTGCTAGCCCGGAAAGACAGTTGGTCTCCCGGTGATCTTGAGCGGTTTACAGAGCTTTACCGGGCAGACCACGTCCTCGAAGGCGAGGTGGTCTCCTCGCAAGAGACGCTAACAGAGGCGGAGGCTGAGGAGCAGAGCTTGAGTCAGCGACTCAACGCGGGTATCCTGAAGCGCTACCATGAGGAGCAGATCTGGAGTGATCGGATCCGAAGGGCCAGTACCTGGGGTACTTGGGGCTTGATGGGTATGAACTTTGTGCTCTTTGTCGTGCTCCAGTTCGTGGCAGAGCCCTGGAAGAGGCGGAGGCTGGTCAAGGGCGTTGTCGCAGAGGAGAAGGTCGTGCTTGAGGAGGTCCGGATTCAGCTGGAACAAGTCAAACTTGCGCTTGAGAGGCAGGATCAGCCGGCTGCGGCTGAGGCCTTGACGGAAGCTGTGGAGGCAACTCAGGAGGCAGGCGCTCGATCTCGCCTGGAAGCTGCGGCAATCGGGGAAGGATTGTCAGCTAAGGAAATTCTCTCAACACAGGAGACGCAGGTTGGTGAGGCACCTGTGTCGACTCCTATCGAACCCTCGGTGGAAACACCTCCACTACCAGAGAAGAAGTGGGAAGAGGTGTTGCTCGATCCCGCATGGTGGAGATCCAGGGCACAGGATCTGTACAGCGAGCGACGGATAGACCTGCGGATGCGAGATGCTTCATTACTGGCGCTTGAGGGAGCGCTGGCCGGCGCGGCGTTGACAGGGGGCATTGTCCTCCTCATGGTTCGGAGGTCATGAGTCCATGAAACCCCAACTTAGATGTAAAGCTTAGTAACTATACTGTACTATATTTTAATCCATTTGTAGATTACTGCTCTGCCACTCGAGGGGGGTCTTGATTTCCTGACAGAATATACAGAAACTCCTTGGTTGTGTGTAACTCGTGATGCTTATAGCCATCCAACCATTTGCTACCCCGCCAATCGGACACGGAGTTTTGACATGACCGCCTACCGGAGGCCGTGCTGGTAGGGCTGAGAGCCAGACGGGCAGTCCTTGAAAAGCACTTGACAGGACGACTCGTCAAAGTGGCAGACGCAAAGACCCAGCAGTCCCTTGTCATGTAATTCTCCAGGGGAACCCAGTGATTTAATATGAGCTTTGGATGAAGAAATCGCCACTTGGCAATCTGATTCGCCAGCTTAGAAATGACGCCGGGGCACGTCGAGGTTTGAGATAAATTACAATTGATAAGGGTCTCTGGCCGCGGCATAAAATACTGACATGCGGTCTGATCTGCAACATGCTTGCTGTCAGTTGGCTGACGGCGCCGTGGTCTGCCTGAATGGGGCAAAAAATCGCAGGGTGATTCTAGGACTTCTAGGACTTGGAAACCCTCTTGTAACCTTGCTTACATCAGAATGTCTTGCCTGACATGCACACGCGATGAGAAACAATGCGCCGCGACCGGAGTTGAAAGTAAATATCTAGAAGGTTTAGTGAGGTACCGTACGGGCCGTTTACCTACTTATCTGGCCGTGTAGGTACTTGGAGAAAGTTATATTGATTCCGATTAATTGGGCCGCGGGCTTGTTCTTCACGCAAAGGGCATAATGTGAACGGGCCCTTAATCTGCAAATCAACTCCTTCAATGTGTGTTGGTGTTTCAAGAGGTTGTTTCATGAGCAAGAACCTGCTTGACACTTGATGATGCATAGGCTCCTTCTAGTTATGACCGGGCTTGGACTTGGAATTCGTTTCAAGTAGGTCCTCTACTGCACATTGGAAAGCTCAACCTCAGGATATGCAGATGGGCTGAAAAGCCCGTGAACTTTCCCAAGGCATACGCTCATTCAAGGCAACAGCCAGATGCTTTGCGCGCAGAAGGAAGAACCAGTATTTGAAATCCTGTCCGTGTATTTCCCTGTTGAGGTGTGTGCTGGTAAAGTCTTGATTATCCATCTTCATCCATCGGAACCATCCACCATCAGATCACCAACGTCCAGTCCTGTCTTCTCTTGCTCCGCCTCCTCTCCTACGCCATCAGTCCTAGCTTACGCACTCTTTTATGGAATCATTTTAGATTTCACGTTTTCGAAGTCGGCGCTGGTGGTAACCAACTAGTCCGTCGCGCACGGCATATTTATTAAACCATCGCTCACGCCGCCGCCCGTCCTTTGGTCAGCAGTCCTGCGCTGTGCCTAAGAGGCCGGCATTGAAATCAGCGGACCAGGACTCGTGCCGGACAACCGTTGATGTACTGTACTTTCAACCACCGTCAAAGAAGGACCAAAAAAAACAGCAAGCAAGCTACACGCCACTGCTTAAGAGACACAAGAGAGAACATCTCGGCTGAAACACTTCCCTGAGAAAGAGCGGCCTGATCATATCCCAAACGAAACAGTGCCTTGTCTCTGTGGCCAAACCCTGCTACAGTGCAGATACTCTCGTACGTCTTGTCGTCCACCCGTCAACCAAAGAGCTACGCCGCTACAAGCTCCAGCCAACAAGCAACCCAAGGTAACCCAAGGGCGGTCTAAGCTTCTACAGTGCTTTGCTTAGGTAGACTTGGGCATTGGCCCTGGGGCATTGGGCTTCCTTTCCGACCCTCTTTCTCCGCAGGTACCTGCTTTTCTAGACAGAGTCTCTCTTTGTCTATTGACGGGTCAACAGAAAAAACAAGACGACACTGACACTGAGAGGGTGTCGGCCGCATTGCTTGCCTTGGTCCGGAACCTTGCCTCTAAGAGGTACCTTGGCTAGCTTACCGCTATCGCTGCCGCATGCAAAACACAAAAACCCCGCCAAAGGCCCAAAGCCTCGTTTAACCCCCTCCTCCAAACCTCCATTTCATCACTGACGACATCTCTCACCACACCACCCTAACCTCCTCCTCTTAACTCCCTCTCCCTCCACCTCCACTCGCCAGCTTCCGCCTCATCCTCCTGAAGCTCGCCGGTGTACGGCCACGCACACACACCTGGTACCTCCCTTGTGCTGTGCTCGGTACCCAACGACACGAGACGTCAGCCGTCGACCCCGTCTCGCAAAGCTCCGACCGACACTCGCCCGCCATATCGAGGCGTCGCCGAGTACCTCCCTTTTGACACCGGCTTGCCTTGTCGGCTGCCGCTTTAGTTTCCTGTTCTTCCGTCTTCTATCGTCCTGCGCGTACGCATCGCGCACCCACTGCCGAGATGAACGACGAAGAAGCGATCCAGAACATCTACAAAAAGATTGAGCGGGAGAAGGCCCTCATCAATGCCGCCAATGCTATGAGGGCCCAGACCAACAACGAGGCTGTTCGCTCCCGCCTCGACTCTCAAATGCGCGATGGTCGCCGAAACCTCCAGTTCTTCGAGGAGAAGCTCCGCGACATCCAGATGCGACGTGTCAGCCAGGGCGTTGAAGGCATGTCGCTTGGCTCTGGATCTGGCGCAGACGCCGGTGATGATGCCCCGGCACCGCCGCCAAAGGATGGTTCGGGCAACTGGGCGGCAGACAGGGGCTCCTACGGCTCTGGTTCAGGTCAATACAGCCAGATCGGGGGTCCCTCTGATCTTATGCCTCCCCGCCATCCCTATGCCTCTCCCGGACCTGGCACTAGCATCCCAAAGCCGCGACCCAACTTTACCAAGCTAGGTGCGTTGCTTGCATCGATTTCCATGGGCATTGTTCGTGAGCCAGGCAGAGCTAACATGTGTCCAAGACTTGATCAAATATGACACGCCGCACTTGGGCCCCCGCATCCAGCTCATGCTATCGCAGATCCAATTTAAGCTCAATGTCGAAGAGCAGTATCTTAAGGGCATTGAAAAAATGGTTCAGCTTTACGGCATGGAAGGCGACCGAAAGAGCAAGGCCGACGCGGCTGCTCGTCGAGTCGAGAGTAAGCAGAAGATCATTCTCTTGAAGCAGGCATTGAAGAGATACGAGGAACTGCACATCGATGTGGACGCAGCAGATGCCCAAGATGGTGAGCCGGCCCATTCGTCTTTGTGAGCACCACATGTTGACATATGGCCAGATGACTCTATCAACACCCCTAACCTCAGGAAGCCACTCAGTGGACAATTGTCGATCCGAGTGATGGCCGTCAAGGATGTCGACCACGCCGCGACCGGGAGATTTACGAGAGGGCCCGAGACTTTTGTCGCTGTAAAGGTTGAAGACACCGTTATGGCTCGAACGAAGGCCTCTCGAAACGACCGCTGGGAGGCCGAGTTCCACACCATTGAAGTGGACAAGGCCAACGAGATCGAGTTGACGGTTTACGACAAGCCCGGCGAGCACCCAATGCCCATTGCCATGCTGTGGGTGAGGATCTCGGACATTGTTGAAGAGCTTCGTAGAAAGAGAATCGAGGCCGAAATGAACAGCTCTGGCTGGGTTTCCGCTGACCGAATGGGTAGCACCTCTGCTGCCCCCTCGCAATTCCCCTTGAGCCCGTCTCAAGGCTCCTTTGGAGGATCCCCTACGTCGCCTGGGGGCCAGCCACAGGAACCTGCGCAAGGTGCATACGGAACGCCTGGACCTCAACCCCAGGTCAACACAGGGCCCATCGATGGATGGTTCAACCTTGAGCCTACGGGGCAGATCCAGCTTCAGATGAGCTTTGACAAGACCAACAAGGACAGGCGCCCTGTCGACCTGGGTCTTGGCCGCAAGGGTGCCGTTCGTCAACGCAAGGAGGAGGTCCACGAGATGTACGGTCACAAGTTCGTGCAGCACCAGTTCTACAACATCATGCGCTGTGCGCTCTGTGGGGATTTCCTCAAATACTCGGCCGGTATGCAGTGCGAGGACTGCAAGTACACTTGCCACACCAAGTGTTATCCCAGCGTGGTCACAAAGTGCATTAGCAAGAGCAATGCGGAGACGGATCCGGACGAGGAGAAGATCAACCACCGCATCCCGCACAGGTTTACGCCTTTCTCGAATATGACGGCCAACTGGTGCTGCCACTGTGGTTACATTCTGCCCTTTGGAAAGAAGAATTGCAGAAAGTGTTCAGGTATGTTGTTTGTATTTGTCCTTCATTCACTTCATATGTGTACTAATGCAGCCTAGAATGTGGTCTTACTTCTCACGCTCAATGTGTGCACCTTGTTCCAGACTTCTGTGGCATGTCTATGGCTGTGGCCAACCAGATCCTGGACGGTATAAGGACGCAGAAGCAGAGGCAGGCCAAGGTATCCTCGCTTTCGGATAAGACTCTACGCCCCGGGAAGACGAGTCCTACGAGTATTCACTCCCCAGCTCCTTCGTACTCGAGCTCGACCGCTCCCTCTTATGCGACAGGGCCAGCGTCCCCAGAGGCAACGGAGGCAGCCAAGCTCATGTATCAGAACCAACCCGCGCAGAGGCCAGGTCACCCAGACAGGACATCTTCCAGCTCAGCAGCAACGGCGGCTGCTACTGCAGCCATGTCTGGAGCCCCCGGCGCCGGTCAGCGACAACAGTCGGACTATGGACGTTACAGTGGAGGCTACGACCAGCCACAAGAAGATCCATATGCTCAAGGAGGTCAATATGGTGCTGGCCAGCAGCGCAAGTACAACCCTGCGGACTATGCCAATGTCAGCCAGGGTTATGGAGGACAAGCCCCTGCTCAAGCTCAAGCTCAACGACCTATACAACAGTCCCCTCAACCGCCTCCTCAGCAGCCTCTTCCTCCGGTGCCGCAACAGCAACAGCAGCAGCAGGCTCCTTATCAGCAGCCGCAGGTGCCTGCGCACAAGCCCCAAACGCCAGAGGCCATGTCTCCTACACAGCAAGCCGTATCTGGCGGACAGCGGATGCAGTTGCCCCTAGCTACGGACCCTGGAACTGGCCAGCGCATTGGCCTCGATCATTTCAACTTCCTTGCTGTGCTGGGCAAGGGTAACTTTGGAAAGGTCATGCTTGCTGAAACCAAGCGATCGCGAAAACTGTACGCGATCAAGGTTCTCAAGAAGGAGTTCATCATTGAGAACGACGAAGTCGAAAGCATTCGGTCTGAGAAGCGTGTGTTCCTGATAGCGAATAGGGGACGACACCCATTCTTGACCAACCTGCACGCGTGTTTCCAGACGGAAACCCGTGTCTACTTTGTCATGGAGTATGTTAGTGGTGGAGATCTGATGCTACACATCCAACGTGGCCAGTTTGGTACCAAGCGTGCCCAGTAAGTTGACTGATATCTTTTTGGTTGCTTTTACTAAACACCTACAGATTCTACGCTGCCGAGGTGTGTTTGGCACTCAAGTATTTCCACGAGAACGGCGTCATCTATCGTGATCTGAAGCTCGACAACATCCTTTTGTCGCTTGACGGTCACGTCAAGATAGGTGATTATGGTCTGTGCAAGGAGGATATGTGGTACGGGTCGACGACGAGCACCTTCTGTGGTACTCCTGAGTTCATGGCCCCTGAGGTATGAGCTTTATTTCAACAATATTTCACGTTTGCTAACCTTGGATTAGATTCTGCTCGATAAGAAGTACGGACGTGCTGTCGATTGGTGGGCGTTTGGTGTGTTGATCTACCAAATGCTCCTTCAGCAGTCTCCCTTCCGTGGAGAAGACGAGGACGAAATCTACGACGCAATTCTCGCCGACGAGCCCCTCTATCCCATCCACATGCCTAGGGATTCCGTCTCCATCCTTCAGAAGCTGCTCACGCGTGAGCCGGACCAGCGACTCGGAAGCGGCCCAACTGATGCCCAGGAGGTGATGAGCCAGCCGTTCTTCCGCAACATCAACTGGGACGACATTTACCACAAGAGGGTGCAGCCTCCTTTCATGCCATCTATTAAGAATGCCACGGATACCAGCAACTTCGACTCGGAGTTCACGAGTGTTACGCCTGTTCTGACCCCAGTCCAGTCTGGTGAGTTTTGTAATTGTTCACGCTTCAGGCTCAATGCTAATACGTTGCCCCAGTCTTGTCACAAGCCATGCAGGAGGAGTTCCGAGGCTTCTCTTACACGGCCGACTTTGATTAAACGACTGCACACGAGATTGACGATTTTTCAATGTTTTCTTGAGATGATGGCGCCGCGGTGGGGGATTTGTCTTGCCTATCGGATACCCAGGAGCGATGGTTAGATGGCCGGACACCGCGGGCAGGTGATGTCGGTGCAGCGAACTCGGCGTGAGCGTCTGGAGACGCTTTTCTCGTTCGCTCATTTTGGTTGTAGTTGATTTTGTGGACAAGCAGCGGGTGAAGAAAAATGTATGGTCACGGCCATCTTGGTAGAGTGCCATAGTGGCAGATGACAGCGATGGAGAAACAGCATGTCTACTTAATAGAAGTGAGAAATAATGAGGATCTTGGAAACGAGCCGAGGTAATAGGTGATGTGATTTGGGTCTGTCTCGAAATACTAGAAGACAGATAGTAAACTGACCTTGTTCACGAGTATTATCTGTCGCCAGTATATGCACCCCACGAATTACAAGGTTATGCCCTCAGCCTTTCTTCACTTATGTATTTTATTTCATTTCATAAATACGGTTATTCAAGTATGCGTAGCTCTTATCAGGGGTTTCTACAAACAAATCATACATCCCTCCCGGTGATGGCTTGGCTACATATACATAATACTTCTTGACACGCCTGATTCAAAGTGCCATAGTTTTGAACATTTTAGGATTTTTTTGTTCGTTCCCTATTTACCTAATGTCCATTCTCTTTCTACAACCGTTTCTATCCCTTCTACGAAGTGTACTCCTTCTGCAAGAGCTTGGCGATTGTGTTGAGCCTGTGACAACCATGTTAGCATATTTTTGTCGCTGTAAACGAGAACAAACTTACTGAATGTTGCTGGTACCCTCATAGATGGCGCCAATCTTGCTATCGCGGAAGTACTTCTCGGCAAGACCCTCACGGACAAAACCCATGCCGCCCATCCACTCAACGGCAAGACTACTGACACGGCCGGCGACCTGGGAGGCGTAGAGCTTGGCCATGGCGGCGTCCTTGACAAAGTCCTCGCCAGCCTCCTTCTTGCGAGCGGCGTTGTACACCAGAGCACGCGCGGCGGCGATGTCGGTGTAGGACTGGGCGAGCTGGTGCTGCATGCCCTGGAACTCACCGACGAGGTGGCCAAACTGCTTGCGGTCGTTCCAGACGTAGCGGGCGGCGTTCTCGAAGGCGCCGAGGGCAAGACCGGTCATCTGGGCAGCGATGCCGATGCGGCCCTCGTTGAGGAGGCTGATGGCGTACTTGTACCCGTGGCCGCGCTCGCCGAGGAGGTTCTCCTTGGGGATCTCGACGTCGTCGAGGTTGATGACGCAGGTGCTGGACGCGCGGATGCCGAGCTTCTTCTCCTTCTTGGCGATGGAGAAGCCCGGGGTGCCCTTCTCGACGAGGAAGGCGGTGATGCCCTTGTAGCCCTTGCTGGGGTCGAGGTTGGCAAAGACGATGAAGAGCTCCGACTCCACCGAGTTTGTGATCCACATCTTGCCGCCCGAGATCCTGAAGCCGTCGGCCGTCTCGGTGGCCTTGGTGGCCATGGCGAAGGCGTCGGAGCCCGAGACGGGCTCGGAGAGGCAGAAGGAGGCGACCGTGTTGGTCGCGAGGCGCGGGAGCCACTTCTTCTTGACGGCGGCGGAGCCGTACTTGATGATGGCCGTGTTGCAGAGGGTGTTGTGCACGTCGACGAGGACCGAGACGGAGGGGTCCGCGCGGGCGAGCTCCTCGATGCCGATGATGGCCGAGGTAAAGTTCATGCCGGCGCCGCCAAACTCCTCGGGGATCTCGATGCCCATGAGGCCCTGCTCGAAGAGCTGCTCGACGACGGCCGGGTCCATCTCCTCGGCCTCGTCCATGTCCCGCGCCCGCGGGAGGATCACGTCCGTGGCGAACTTGGAGACGGTGTCGGCCATGGCGGCCTCGACCTCGGAGAGGTGCGAGATGGGCGTGGGGGGGATGTCGGAGATGTCGATGTGCTCATTGCGGCGGGGGGTGGTAGTGGACAGAGGACGGACGGTGTTACTGGAATTGGGTGAGCAATTGGGTTCCCTGTGGGCGAACAATTGGTTAGAGTTTTGCTTACAGGCTTATCCTCGTCATGGGGCGGGGAGCGGTGGTCCTGGTGGTGATGCGCTGTGTAACACCTCGTGCTCCCCTCAAGGCAGGGCGCAAGACCCGAGTGAAAGGCGATGACATGGTGAGGGCTCACGGCGTTCAAACGAAATAGGCGAGAGAGTTTGCAGCAGAGGATTACCAAGGTGAGGTTAAAAAGTTGACGAGAAGAGTCAGAGAGGACTGGATAGTAAAGGTGTCGAGGCGGAGGAGGAGATAATCACAAGCCAAAGAGATAGCCAACCGAGAGATACAATAGCAACTTGATATACCGAGACAATGCAAAGAAGGATGAAAAGATGAAGGGAAAAAAAGGAGAAGAAGAAAAAAAAATCCAAAATCCTATTTTCTCATCCAGGGGCATAGATCATTCCCCAATCGCAGCCACACTCATCAATACCCGCGGGCGTCTCACGGCTGAGGCGGTAGAGTTGCTGCTTGTGCTCGGCCTTGGGCAGCCGAGGATAACCACCACACCCACAGTCGAGGTCATTCGGCATTAAGATTTGGGGGGGACCGGTATGTGCTTGCAAAAAAAAAATGCGGGAGGTGCGGGGAGGGTAAGATCGACCGTGGATTAACCGGTGACGTCAAAGCCATAATGTGGGGGCGTCGATGGATGGAATGCCCCGGGGTAAGTTGTGGCATGTGATCTGACCGGAATATCGGAGAATTTCGATCTCCGATATTCCTCAGCACGTGACCCAATTGGAGAGGCTGAGATTTTGATATGGTTTCACTGAGAGCTCGATACAGGACAGAGACACGCTGGATCTGGGACCAATTCAACCTCAACTAACCGCCTCAATCTGATCGACCACCCTCCTCATCTCGCCCACAATGGTCGGCTCCATCCTCCGCCAATTCTTCTCCCCGGCCACCCGCCGACCCCTCGCCGCCTCGCTCTCAACACCACCGACCCGTCTCCTCCAACCGTCCACCCGAACATTCGCGACAACGCTCCCCCGCGCCTTTGCTCCCACGACCGCCCGCCCCGCGACGCTCAACCAGGTCCTCCGGGGGATCCGAAAGGGCAAGCGCGCGCGCCACGCCGTCTCCCCCGCCCTGGCCAACACGCACTGCCCTTCGCTCAAGGGCGTGTGTCTCCGAGTCGGTGTCGTGCGGCCCAAGAAGCCCAACTCAGGGGAACGAAAGATTGCCCGTGTCAAGCTCTCCTCCGGCGCCGTCGTTACGGCGTATATCCCCGGCGAGGGGCACAACATCCAGCAGCACAGCGTCGTGCTCGTGAGGGGTGGCCGAGCGCAGGATTGCCCTGGTGTGCGGTACCATCTTGTGCGAGGAGCTTTGGATCTGGTGCGTTTAATTGTTTATAGCCGAAACTACGGGCTTGCAATTGGCCATGTAAGATGACATGCTGACATTGTTTAGGGTGGTGTCGCGAGTCGAACGACAAGTCGAAGCAAGTACGGCACCAAGAAGCCAAAGAAGGCTACTGTTGGTTAAGGAGTGGTTGTGTGAATAAGAAGACATCTTGAATGAGATGGGCATTAAAAGACAGGGAATAGAAAGCCCAAGATCCATGAAAAGATAAGCTGGCAGCGAGCCATGTAGCGATATTGTACAATATTTTGACCAGTTCGGAAATGATCATATCATAGATCCCAAATATCGATTGTTTCATATACATCTACATGACCAAAGCTGTCCAAAGGATTTCAAACCCAGACGCCTGATTTTTGTCCGCGTGAGAACTTCCCCCAATCCCCACCACCCATCAAGTGCAGCCCAGAAATGATGAAACCAATCTACCGAGCATTACAACCTGTATGATAAACGTACAATCCCAACACTAAATCACCTTGCCGCGGTTCATTTACTGCTGCTCCTGGTAGCCCTCGGGCTTATCAATACCGTTGAGCTCAAAGTATCGGGAAGTGCCTGGGTATTCTGTTAGCTGGTATTACGCAACAAGCTTAGCCACGGGTACTTACAGGAGTAGCCCTTCCAGTCAAAGTTGTCCTTGGGGTTGCAATGGCATCGAAGATCGAGGCGCTTCTGCTCACCAGTGGGGCAGTGAGTGAAGGGAACGTGGTAGTAGGCGATATCGTTGAAGAAGTGAATCTGCTCCTTCTTGAGGAGAAGACCGGCAGCGATTGAGTGGACGGGGGCATCACCCCATCGCTCATAGAAGAAGCCACCGTCCTTGTCAAGAGACTCGAAGAAGTCAATGTACGGCTTGCTTCGGAGCCACTCCAAGCTACCAACTTCAAAGTTGGACCACTGAAAACCGTTAGCTAAATGACGTCAATGGAACACTGGTCGTAATAACTCACGAAATGACACTTGTTGTAAGTGTTGCCGCCGTCGTCACTGAGGAAACGCATCGAGTTGTCCTCGGCAATGTGCTCGGGGTGATTGGTCATGAACTTCTTGGTGCTATCCCAGAGAGTAGGGATGGTGTCGATGTACTCGTAGAGAGAGAGAACGAAGCTGTACTTCTTGTTGTTCTCGTGCATAACACGGAAGGGGTCGTAGTGGATGTCGCAGAAGAGCTTAACAGACGGCTCAACACGCCAGTAGTACTCGTAGTTCATCATGAGCTCCTGTCGGAAGAAGAAACCAGACTCGAATCGGCACATATGGCGGTAGCTGACCGAGTCTCCGTAGATGATCTTGCGCTCAGCCATGTCCTCACGGACCTTCTTGGCCTTCTCCTGGTCAATCCACTCAGGGAAGGACCAGTGCTCCTCGGGAATAAGGCCATAGTGAGTCTTACCGGAGCAAAGCGAAGTGGTGACCTTCTTGAACTGCTCATCGAAAGGCTTATCGTTGAGGAAGACCCAGTCGTAGTTGTATCGGCGGTTGAAACGATCCTCGACTTGACGGATAGATTCGGCGATCTCCCAGACGTCACTGTTTCGAGCGAGGGTGACAAAGGTGGCGTTCATGCGGGGGCCTGGAGCAGTGCCTTGGAGGTTGTCCCAGCCAGGGTCGTTAGGAGTCATGGGCATGGGAGCGGTGGCGAGGTCGCCGGTAGTTCCAGCCTTCGCGGGGGCCTCGGCAGGGGCCTCAGCGGGAGTTTGACCAGTCGCAGCACCATCGCCCTGAGGCTTCTGGACGGGAACCTCGTCCTTAGTGAGGTCGTTATCGGCATCAGCGGCACCATGAGCGGACTCTCCTTGCGGGAAGTTGACCGAGTTGCCAGATTCGCCGGCATGGGGAACAGCGCCAGGACCCTGCTGGCTGTTGCCCGGGCTTCCAGGCCCACCAGGGAAGCTTCCTACATTGCCGCCAGGAACGGCAATAGTATCGTATCTCGAGTTGGAGAAGAAGTAGAACATAGTGAGCGTCTGAGACGAGGCGAGTTAGCAGGTGGCGACGTAAGCTGTCAAGGGTGGGATGCGACAACATACAAAGAGCGCAAGCGCAATGTAGCGCACGTAGCGCGTATGTCCGGCGGCCATGATGAAGAGGTTCGACGATGCAAAATCGTCAGTAAAGGAAGGGTTCGAAAGACTTGAAGCTGGCGATGGAGGTGGATGATCGAAAATCGATGATCTGTCGTGGGCGGGCGCGCCGGGGCGAAAAAAGATTGGGAGCGACGGCTTGGAAACTTTTGGACTAGGAAAAGACGGCACTCAAACAACCATTATGGGTGAATGACACCTGAAATTGTCTGGCAGCCGCTGACCAGGGAGAAGCAACCAAAGAAAATGCGAGGCCACACGATGCAAGACGCTCTCGCGATGCGATGCAGGACAAGCAGAAGAAGGAAGAATAAAGACCACGGCACGCAAGAGTCCAAGTGGAATGCGGAATGGGATGAACAGCGTGTCCGGGGATGGGAGCAAGCGGGCCAGTGATGATCAGAGTTCAGGTACGCCGAGACTCACTGTCAGAGGCACAGCGAGCTGCCAGGCCATCCAGGGCAAGTACCTTGAGGCGGTCTGTGCTACGAGAGACGCGGCCAACCAGGCTGGACGTACCTGAGTTCATGTACTGTCCATCACAGAGTACCTATTTGCCTGTCCCCTATCTCTGCTCTGTCGCCTCCCATCCTCTGACGTTCAGGGGTTGGATCTTGTGCTAAAATCGTGGCCGCCACAATCCTCTCTCTGCACAAGCTATTGCTTTCAGCTCCAGCTTGAAGGGAGTCCAGACGCTTGGGGCAGAGCCTCTAGTGCGTAGCTCCCCGATAGCAAGCTTTTTGGCGTGCCAGGGCGCCCGGTGGCTCCATCCAGCCCAAAGTTCCCTAGAAAACACGCTGGCAATAAGACAATAACAATGCCCCAGAGGTCGTCCGCAAGGCCCCTCGGCGGGCAACTCGCATTGCGTCTCTTTTCACTATCAAAACGCCTCATGAGGTCTCGGCCAGCTGTCATTCGAGAACCGATGGAATGCGGGTTCCACTGCTACTTCAAGCCTCTTCTCAAGAAACTTTTTTGGCAGCAAATCTGCTTCTCGATCCGGCAAGGCGCCAATTTCGAAGCATCACCAGCTTTTCTCGTATTTCACTCGAGATGTGCCCCTTTTGCGTTTCCACAGCATGTTTTAGGTGCTGTAGAAAAAGGTACCTTGCGTCGATGAGCTCCGCAACCAGCCTGTGACGGTTCAGGCATCTACCCCACCGCCTGGTCTTGACCCTGTCCTGTGCATAGCGTCGTCTCCCTACCAAAGGGAGACTTTTGAGTTGTCGAGGCCGCTTGTTCCGCGCTTACGAGGCCTGGGCGGCCACTTCGAGGGAACCTTGACAGGGGAGGACTCGCCAAACAATTGTTTCAGGCTTTCAAGTCGGCGGTTGCGAGGACAGGGGAATTTCTCCGGTGCGAGAGCCACGTAGTGCTGCGCGTCCTCAGCTCACTTGTGCCGCCGTATCGAATAAACGATGGCGAGAGATTATTAACTCCTGGCGGGTTCAAGAGAAGTTCAATGGTCAAGACAATAAACATGCACTTGCACCACACATTCGAAGGCGGCGAGTCCCAAAGCCAGCTATCAAAGCAAGCGTAGGGGGGGATAGACGGCCTACACAACCTTCTGTTAGTTTATCAGCCAACCGGTCAAGCTTGGTGAGCTGATATGATAGATTGGACATGGGATTGTGGTCCCCCTTGCCAAGCCATATACGGCTTTTGCATCAAGCCACCTCTTTTCCGGCACCACATCTTTTTCCAGCACAGTTCTAGGCCAGATAATCAACAACGCCGAGGTGAGCTATAAATGTTTACGAGACATGGAACGCAATAACAAGGTTAGTATTTGCATGGGTGTTAAAGATGTGATGTACTCAATTGGCACAAAGAAACCCATGGGTAACTCAATTGAGACACTGGATGGGATCTAGACTACTTCTTCTATATCTACCTATGAGCACTACTCAATACATAAGATGCCTACACCTGGAGGTATTACCTGATGAGGATCTTAGGTTGAGTTGAAGAACATTACGTGCTTGAAGCGACCTTCGTCGATGACTCAATTCACGTGACCTTTCACGTGATATGTAGCTTGCCTCAAGGTCCGTGCTCCCGCAGCTGAATATCCCAATGTGGGGAGATGCCTTGGAGAACAATCGCTGGCTCTTTGTCGCATCATCGAGGGCATCAGAGCTTCCCCGTGCATCTATCTTGCAGCGCGCTCTTTCTTTACCGGCCTCTCGTCATCTCCCACTCTCGGGCGCTTGGCTAGAGTTCTGCGAACCTTGTTGCGTCTCTTTCTGCCAGCCTCGTGGTCTCTCTGCATGGTTGGCTACGATACAAACATCTTCAGCCCGATCTATTGGAAGACATCATGATAGATTTGTGCGCGTTGGCCGATCCCGCAAGCATCTCCTTCTCTTAGTGGTGAGTCTTTCTATTTCGTCTTTCTCCGAAGGCTCCATCCTCCTCGTCCGTGGCCTCTGGGGGTTTGCCTGGGATACGCTCTAGATGTTCCTACGAAACCCGAATCGAACCTCGACGAGCAACAATTTTCCGCCAACATGACCTTTTCGCCAAGAAGGACGGAGCTATGAAGAGGGATCTTCGCATCTGGTCCCTCGATGCGCCACTCTTCCGCTAAAAACGACCTGTGGGTTGCAATTCTGGGAACGGATCTGTTGGGCCTCGCTGAGACTTGTACATGATATACGCGACAAAGGCGACAAGCAAGCTGCTTTGAAAGGGGGACTCTGGACCTATGAAGATATTGGGCTCTTGAGCATAACGCATGCTACTTATTTTGCCGGAAAACGATGACGATGCTTTCTCGTCTCGTCCGGAAGTCACAGGGGCATTCTTGGAGGACAACTTGAGCGGGGCTCGGAGCTCAGGGCTGGAAATGTGACTTAGCCTGGCTTTGAGACAAGATACTAATTTCTTCTAGTACAATCAACGTCCACGCATTGTCTTCGAAATTTAGCCAAAATGTCCTTCTTCGGTTTCGATGCCAATCGCCATAACACGGCGGCCCCTGGCTTCGCGCAAGCCCATGATCCGTTTGCCAGTTTATCGGGCAGGGATGGAGATGGCGACGATGCTCTCGACTTTGAGGATACCTACGATGGTCTCGGCGATCAACTTGAAGAGACTGGTGATGCATTCAACGACGATACGTTTGGAGACAGTGGCCCAGTCGTAGGAAGCAATGTAGGGAAAGACTTTGACTTTTTCGGCCAGACTGCCAAGGTTGCTGGTGCGATCGAGGAGGAACACCTTCGATACCATCGTCAGCAGCCTGCTGCCAAACCCGCTCCCTCTGCACCTCAATATGCCGCCGCCGATTTTCAGTCGTACTACCCAAGCCAACCTCTTCAACAGCCTATGCGCACTGGTTACGAGAAATACCGAGATCCCGAGCCGCTTCCCGACCTGCACGTCGACAGGAGCATCTGGGGTATTGGACCGTCGAAGCCCGTCAAGCAGGCTTCCCCTGCTCCTCCCCCTGTGTCTCAGCCTCCCCAGCCTGCGCCTAGCCGCAAAGTCATGAGTCTGGAAGAGGTCGAAGCTGCTATGCGAGCACAGCCCAAGAAGCCGACACCTCAACCTCCTGTTGCAGAACCAGCTTATCAACAGCCCCCTTCAGGATACCCTGGTCAGCAGCAACAGCCTCCCCAGTCACATGGACATGGCCACCCGGTGACTATTCTGCAACGACCTCAGAGCATTCAGTCAAAGCCCACGCCGCCAGCCCAGGGACTTCAAGCGACTCCTGTTCAGCAGCACCAACAAGTTCCTACTCAGCCTACTCAAATCTTGCAAAACCCCAGCCGCGCTGGTCCTGATGCGCGTGTAGCGCCTCAAGGCCACCAGGCCAAGCACTCCCACGGCGCGATTCCAAACCTTGCGCAGCTGCAAGCGCACCCTCAGATGATGCAGATGTCCGAAGAAGAAAAGGCAGCCTTTCTGGACCAGGAGACCAAGAGGGCTAAACGCAACCACAAGATCTGGCTTCTCTCCAAGGACAATAGGTTGATGACCCCTCAGGATAAGAATTTCATCACTCGCATCCAGCTTCAGCAACTTGTTGCTGCTACCGGCAACCCTGTCGATGGCTCAGATGCCTCGATTGCGGAAGATTTCTATTACCAGGTCTACAGCCACATTCGAGCCGGCCAACGCCAAAACCCCAGTCAACCCCTCAGCAACTTTGCACAGACATATCTGTATCAGACTGGTAGCCGTCAAGGTGGTATGCGTCGACATGGTCGACCTGCGGAGAACCATTTCCAACGAATGGAGCAGCAGGTGCAGCGTGCTGTTGAAGCTGCCAAGAACAAGCCCAAGAACCCTCAGCTTGTTATTGCAGGCAGTCTGGGAAAGATTTCCTTCAGCAACGCCAAAACACCCAAGCCCCTGCTCAACATCAAGCGCACCGAGAGCGAGCATCAACGTCCAAGCAGTGGCAAGAAAGGGTCCAGCCTTGACCGAAAGACGATTTTGCGGAACGTCGAGAAGGTGTACCAGACCTTGATGCGGATCGAGGACCATGTTCGACTCATCCCACCTCCCATGACAAGTCCGGATGAGGAACTCGAGAACAAGCACAAAGAGTGGGCCACCATTCTTGAGGCCTACAATGCGAAGCTTTGGGATGAGCTCAAGGTCCACGAGCCCATTGGAGTTATCGTTCCTCACCCCTTCATTGCCTTCCTGTCTTGCGCCAAGGGGGAGAAGGCCATTCCTCGAATCTTCCCCCACCTCTCTTTCGAACAGCGAACCACCATCTTGACCATGATTATCTACCATCTCGACCAGTTGGACGTTGTGCAAGGTGCTGCCATTACACCCGGCGAGGTGACAACACTCAACGCAAGGATGCGCGAAAAGATTGAGCTTTTCATCTCTACTGTGATGCCATCCCTGATGCAATACTTTAACGATACTGGCTTGGATATCGTGGACGGCGTCTTGAATCTCATCGCTACTAAGCTTAACGTTGATCTGATTGCCAGATCCAGAATCGGTGTGTCCATGTTGACGCTTATCCTTAGCCGTGCCGTGCTCCTCAAGCAGACCGGAGCCGGCACTACCGAGCAATGGGATAAATGGTATTTGAATCCCCTCCGTTGTCTTAAGAAATACTTACAATCATTAGGGACCTCACTTTTGAAACCTTGTTCAGCAGACTTGAGCCATCGCTACCTCATATTTTCCCAGGCAGCGTCAACACCGGAGAGGATGTCTACGTGTGGCAACTGCTGGCGGCCATGGGTGTCAGCGCGTCGAACGACCAACAAACTCGCTTGGTTCTGGCTGTCAAGGACCGCGTTCTCGACACGGTCACTGTTTCAAAGACACTGCCGCCGGCCATGGCGGCCGAGCGACTAAACAGTGTCAACCTGTTTATGCGATCTATCGGTTTGGATGTTGAGCTTCTCCAGTAAACGGATATTCATATGCGCACATGCTATTGTCGTTGGTGATTCTTGGGCTTTGTTGGGCTGGCATTTGGGAGCATGGGGAGAACCGGGATATGAGCGGTGCAACAAAAAAAAAGTTTACGTGCTGGTGAAAGAATATTGGGAGCGATGCAGCGCGAGGGCATGCTGGGTGTACAATATTCCAAAGCGGCGACATTCCAAGTGCTCAATGCACTTGTATGTACCGACATTACTATGTCGGACGGTTCTCGTGGAGAGAGTTTGGGAGAGGGCTCTTTTCTATCGAGACATTAGGTTATATTGTAGTTTGAAATTTCCCCGTTTTTGCAAAGCACCTTTCATATTCAAATCATGACAGTATCATTTCATTCCCCAAGTCTATGAATTGGTACAGAACCTATTGCGCCGTCTCATGCAACCGTGTTTTGAGTCTACACCCCCTCCCTTCACCCCTTAACCTCACAGCCAGCTCAGTCAATATGCACCCTAGTCAAGATTCACTGTATTGGAAGGTGTCGCCCGGGCTTTGCCTCCACGTCGAGCAGCACCCGTCGCAGCTCCGCCCCGTGGTCGAAGCTTGGGTTTCCTTGCCTCCTGGGCCTCTGGCTCAGGCGGCTGGGGCTTCTTAGAGGCAGCAGCAGGCTTAGGCTCCTTCTTGACATCAGGCTCAGGGGTGGGTTCCGGCTTCTTAATCCCGCTGACAGCCTCAAGGAGCTGGTCGTCATCCCATCTCAGGCCAAACCGGGGTACGGCATCCTCGAGTGGCCGTTCATCCTCCGCAGCAGCGTCTGGCTTATCTGCCTCGCCTTCTCCTCCCTCTTGCGCGGGGCGCAGGAATAGACTCTCATTATAGACCTCCCAAGCGGCCTCCTCGTTCTCGTCTGTATAGTGCATGGTGCGCCAATGCTCAGACTGTACCGCACGAAGGCGGTCAGCCATGGTTTCCATCGTAACAGCATCGCCGTCCCCAGTGGCCTTGACGGTCATGTGAATTGCGCGAGCAGGGCCTGCACCAGAGGTCGGAGCTGATTCCTTGGTCGCAGCGGCCTGGCGATCGAGCTGGGTGGTTGCATCAATGTGGTGGAGTTGAGGGCGAAGGTGCACAAGCGACGAGACGGGGGTGAGATGGAGGTCCTCTGGGATACCCTGTTAGAGAATGCGCCTTGGTTCATGAGAGGAGCTTGACTTACTGCCTTGGAAGACGCCGACCATGTGCTGAACCTCCTTGTACTCTGGATACTGGCCGCCAAGCGTCTGCGTCCGAAGCACTTTGTCCTGTCTCACGGCCTCTGTCCAGTCGATGTTGTCATCATCGTCTGCTTCGGTCTTCTTACGCCCGCCACGACCCTGAACTGTGCCAAAGCCAAATCCACCAGCTAGACCGTGACTGCCGCCGTTCTTAGCCGCCATGGAGGCGTGTAACGTCTTTCCCCACTTGAGGCCCTTTTCTCGATCGTAGGCGACGCTGTGGTCGAGGGGTACGTCGACTTCGACCATGCCGGCGTGAGCCTTGACGCGGAGCTCGGTGGGGGGAGGCCGAGGGGCGTCGTCGGTGCGGTTGGGGTGCTGGAGGACCAGGAGACGGCGGCCTAGGGGGAGGGATGGGTTTATGAAGACGTTGTAAGTCGCAGTGACGGGATCGTCGTCATCGTCGTCGTTGATAACGGTGGCGGTTTTGGCTGTCGAGGGTTTTAGGCTGGGGTCCAGGTCCATGTCCATGTCATCAACGTCCATTGGAGCCGCGGGCGCGGACTCTTCAGATCGAGTTTCCATTGATACAAGCAGCTAGTAGAGCGCGATGTGATCGTTTCAGGTTGATGCAGTAAAAGCTATAACCAAGTAGCTAGGGATCAGGGCCAGTCGTTCTTGGTGACCAAGGTGGAGGTATGAGTCGTCCCCGGAGAGAGCTTTGCGACGATTGCTTTACTCGGTGGGAAGTGGCGCTCTCGACTCCTTGGAAATGCCCAAACTCCAGTCTTGACTTCAATCTCTTCGCGCAAGTTCCGAGCTACTTGAGACAATACTCGAGTGAAAAATTAGAATATATCGTAGTAGTTGTTGAATCCAAAGTTGAGCTAAAGTTGAGGGGTGGTCGCGGAGAAATTTCCAATAGTCGTCCCCCGCCAAAGTTTGGACCTCTTATCTTATCAGTGCATCATCATGCCGGGTTCTGCAGGTTAGACATGAATGTCCATCATGACATATCCTTAACCATTCAATCTCGGCCCTCGTACTTTAATATTAGACGGGCCAAGTCTTTATTCTACCTATATGAAACAAGGACGGATATGATGTTTCTGGCGCTAAATATAATCTGTGACATATCCTCATGTTTACAGCTCTAGAGCAACGTTCTTCTCCATGAAACACAGACCATCAGTCACAGGGTAAATGGAAATAAAGAAGTTCTAGTTGCCCAAAAATCAAGTCTATTGTGCCAAGCCTTGTGTTCATTTTGAACAGCGGAGCTTTGTTGAGGCATGAAGCTTTGATTTCGCGTACGCGATGCAGCTACTGAGTTTTCGACGTCAAAGTTACTGCAATGCAAGGCATTAGGCGCGATGCCTTTTGAGATGTATTTTATATTGTGTTTTCTTGCTGGGGTGCCTTGATCCACCTCGTGGTATTGAATAAGGCCAAAAATTGAACATTATGCCAAGCCTATCGCTTCTTTCCGCGGTCTCGTCGTCCCGCCTCCAGCACCTTGACCCTCTTGTTGAATCTCTCTCCAATACCAGGCCCCATGCCGCTCCCGCGCGGTCCATCTGTCGTGTCGAGCCCGCGCTTTCGACTCTTCTCCAATAGAGCGCGAACATTACCGCCGGACTCCTTGCGCTTGGTGAGGCGATCAATCCGGTCGACTCCCTCTCCAAGGTTATGCCATTCCTCGCCACCAAACTGCATGCGGCCGCTGCGACCAGCCTGCTTGGCCTTCTTGGCCTTGTCCTTCTTGCTCTCCTTGGGAAGACGTGTAAAGTTCATCTCTTCGTAATCTCGGCGCTCCGCCTCCTCCTTTCGTTCGGCATCCGTCTTCATCTTGCGGCCACCCTGTACAATCGTCGTACCAATGCTGGGTTCGGCCAGAGGTGCAGAAGAAAGTTCGGTAGCGACAAACTCTTCCATGGTATGGGACTTGTTCGGGCGGCGGTTGGACCTGTCGCGATGCTGGGGTGCATCCATGACCTGGCGGTCTCGTTTGGGAGGACGGTATACACCTGATGCTCCATCTTCGCGTGATGGACGAGCCGTCGCATCGTCAACAAGTTTGCCGAACTTGGGCGCCGCTGAAAGATCACCAGGCTTGTGGGACATCCCTTCAGCATCGCTCTCGTCCTCGGAATCCTCCTCTTCAGACCCAGAGCCAGATTCAGAGTCCGCCTTTGATTTCATCTCGTTCGCCATTCTTTCACGTTCCGCGTCGTCTGCTGTTCGAAGGAACCTGTCGATGGAAAATCGCAATTTCTCCTCCAGCGGTCGGGCTCCCCTCTCGAGGTAGAGACGTAGCTCTACTAGCTTTGATCGCACGGACTCATCCAGCTCGGAGTCTTGTTCATCTGGGTTTTCGGAATCCGACTTCGAGTTGCGCAACTTGAGAAGGATCAGAAAGACGAGGTTTTGCAGGTAGGAGAGCAACAGCTCGTTTTTGACGTCGAGTAGAGAAATGCCATCCTTCTGATGTTCAATGGCGGCGAGTTTGGGAGTGACTTCGAGCGCAGAAGAGAGCGATTGCGTCAACGAGGTCAGCAGCGCTGGTAATGTCGTAGGAGCTGCCATTATGTCTTCTGTGGCCGAGGCTGCACACCTGTCCAAGGTCGAAGATCGATGTATCGTCAAAAAGTTTCGACTGCTTCAACTTTTTAGCGGGGCTGTATCTTGGCAAACTCCACAAATGGCAGGTACGCCACAGCAGGTTCTGCTTGCTGTAGATCCCTGTCCCGGAACGGAAATGTTCCGGGCTGATTAAGCTGCTATGTTGTATGGAACTTGCCAGGTGCCAGATAACAGGGACTGAAGTCCAAGTGGCCTCGAAGCTCCCTGAGTTGGCGTCTCACCCTCACAGCTTTTTCGCTGGCTTGATTCACCACGCAATCTATCGTATCAACGGCTGACAAGTCCAGGCAAGAGCATCGAGTCTCTTGCGTGCAGACGCCTTGGTTTTGAATTTGGCTGCCTAGCCGCTTGGGAATCGCGCGCCGCGCATCGTCGTCGTCGTCAGCTAAAGCTCTAGTTGACAGCTTAGCATCTCTCCCTTTCGCAACGCTCTTTTCATCGCCTTTGCGGGTCTGCGCATGACCTAACTTTCAACATGCATTTTCGAGACTTTGCGCCTTCGACGGCGCTTCTCACCTCCCTTCTAGCGATCCCTCAGCTGGCCTCCGCCTTCTACCTCCCCGGTGTCGCCCCAACCACGTACAAGGAGGGAGACAAAGTACCCCTCTACGTCAACAGCATCAAGCCTGTCGCCCCGAGCCGAGATGCTCACCTACACGCGGTTGTCTCGTACGACTACTACCACCCCGCCTTCCAATTCTGCAAGCCGGAAGGTGGCCCTGAATATGTGTCGGAGAGCCTGGGCAGCATTCTGTTCGGAGACCGAATCATGACGTCTCCTTTCGAGCTTGTCATGGGCAAGAACGAGACTTGCAAGCCCCTCTGCGAAGCGAAATACAATGAAAAGTCGATTAAATTCGTCAAAAGCAGCCTCGAGAAAGGTTATAGCTTGAATTGGCTGGTGGATGGACTTCCTGCTGGTCAACAGATGCAGGACCAGTTGACGGGCACCACCTTTTATAGCTCCGGCTTCATGCTGGGCCAGGACAACCCCAACGACGACAGCGACGACATCTGGTTCAACAACCACTATGAGATCTGGATTGAGTATCACGAGGTGAATAACGACAAAAGCCAACGCCGTGTCGTTGGCGTGGTCGTGCAACCCAGCTCCAAGGACTACAAGGGCAAGGTTGACTGCGCCCCTGAGGGTCATGATCCCATTGTTTTCGGCAAGAAGAGCGAACAAAAGGTCAATTTCAGCTACAGTGTCTACTGGCGCAAGTCTGACACCGCCTGGGCCACGCGTTGGGACAAGTACCTTCACGTCTTTGATCCCAAGATCCACTGGTTCTGGCTCATTGACACTGCCATCATCGTCGTTATCCTTGTTCTGACTGTCATGTCAATTCTGGTCCGAGCTCTCAAGAAGGATATTGCCCGATACAACCGACTTGACCAGATCAACCTCGATGATTTCGGTGGTACCTCAGTTGTCGAGGATGGCGTGCAGGAAGATTCAGGCTGGAAGTTGGTCCATGGTGACGTCTTCCGAAGCCCTCCTCGTCCCCTTCTTCTCTCCATCTTGGCAGGCAACGGCGTCCAGCTGTTCTGCATGACCGGATGCACTATTCTCTTTGCCCTCCTTGGATTCTTGTCTCCCTCCAACCGTGGATCTCTCGGCACCATCATGATTCTCCTCTACACCGTGCTGGGCTTCGTTGGTGGTTATGTCTCGGCCCGAACTTACAAGGCCTGGCAGGGCGAGAACTGGAAGTTGAACATTGCGCTGACTCCTATTCTGGTTCCCGGCGTTGTCTTTTCTTGCTTCTTCCTCCTGGACCTCTTCCTTTGGGCTAAGCAGTCATCGGGAGCGGTTCCCTTCACGACTATGCTCGTTATCGTCGCCATCTGGTTCATCATTTCCATCCCTCTGTCGGTTGCTGGCTCCTGGCTCGGATTCCGTGCTCCCCAATTTGAGCCCCCTGTCCGCACGAACCAGATCCCCCGCCAGATTCCTCCTGTGAGCACCTATCTCAGGCCCATTCCCAGCATGCTTATCGTCGGTCTTCTTCCCTTCGGCGCTATCTTTGTCGAGCTTTACTTCATCATGAGCTCGATCTGGTTCAGCAGGATCTACTACATGTTTGGTTTCCTGTTCCTCTGCTACGGTCTCATGATTGTCGTGTGCGCAGCTGTCACCATCCTCATGGTTTACTTCCTGCTGTGCTCCGAGGACTACAACTGGCAGTGGAGGTCCTTCCTCGCTGCTGGCATGAGCGGCGGTTATATCTTCCTCAACTGCCTATTGTACCTTGTGACTAAGGTTAAGCTTGGTGGCCTGGCCGGTATCGTGCTTTACATCGGCTACAGTTTCCTCATCTCGTTCCTCTTCTTCATTCTTGCTGGTAAGTTAGCTATTTTGAGACTGTCAGTATCGGCATCTAACATCGGACACAGGCTCCATTGGCTACTTCTCGAGTTGGTGGTTTGTCCGCAAGATCTATTCATCCATCAAGATCGATTAAGGAGGCATCCTTGTCAAGATCTAGCAAAATACTTGTATGAAGATCTAGCAAAGGCCCTGAAAATAGGCCATCAACGACGGGTAACTTATGACATGGGGAGGAATGTGGCGTTTGTAACAGTACATGTACGACCAGCGTATGGGATTTGCGGGTTAACCACGCCCAATGCCTTTGGTTACAATCAAGGGCTAGCTGGGGAGATATTGGCAGCGAGGACTCGTGTAGTGATATCAGCTTCTGTGTGCGGAGTAGACATTTTCCATTTTAGACGGACAAAAAGATCGGGGAAAGGCCCGACACTGCTGGACCGTGTTGGATATTGACGAGGAAGGGTTCATTGTTCTTTAAACTTTCTATAGAAGAGACCAAAATGTCGTGTGTATTGTTCTTCAATCATCATCGTCATCATCATCCAGATCATCCAGGTTGGTGAATTGGAACTGGGCCTTCTGTTGTGGAGGTCCAGCTGCGCTCCTGTTCTCGCCAGGGGGGCCAGAAGGGCCGCCGACAACGCTGGCGCGTCTCCAAGCCTCTTGGTCCTTCTCCTTCTGGCGTTCCCGTTCAATGCGCTGGCGCTCACGCTCCTCACGAATCTTCCTGTTACGCTCTTCCAGCGCCAGTCGTTCTTCCTCCTCCTTCTGCTTCCGCTCCTCTTCCTCGCGCTGTTTCCGCTCTTCCTCCTCAGCAGGATCATAACCCTTGGGGTTGATACCCTGCTCCATGAGGACTTGGTTAGAAGCCAAAGAGCCTGCGCGAATCTTTTCTTCCTGTGGCCAGGGGAAGAAGAGCTGGCCGGATAAGGGATTCAAGAACTGAGTCCATACTTCGGGGAGGTTGGTGTTGGCGGATGTGGTGGTCTGCTGCGTTGCGGGCTCTTGTGACAATTGCGGCGTGCCATTCATGACGGCAGGGCTTTGCACCTGGGATGAGGGAGGCGCGGAGGGTGTCATCACAGACGCGGCCTGAGACTCTGGGCCAGGTGTTTGGCCCTCCGGAGTTGGTGGCACAGCCTTGATGGTGCTTGCGGGCGGCATGGTCGTCTTGCTGATGCGGCGGGCATAGTTGAGGAGCTCTTCATAGGCGATGGAGTAGTTGGGCTCGGTGGAAAAGGTGGTGGCGTGCGTTGTCACGATGTCCTTGCGGGTTGTAGCCAGGCTCGAGACGGTTTCGCGGATTTGGGCGTCAAGAGCTGCTGAGGACTCGCGCAGTTGCTGGATTCGCAGGTAGTTGTTCTGGTGAATTTGAACTTGGGATGTTGAGTTAGTCGCGGCGTCAACAAGTAGATCCAGTGAGTAATCTACCTTGCTCCAAGCCTCTGCTCAGCTCATTGTCTGCCGTCTCGAGCTCTTTGGCTTGCGGTGTGGATGGGTGATATTTAGTAACAGAGTCAATCAAGTTCGCGAGAGCCTTCTCCAGCCGCTCGAAGCGACTGTCGATGTAAGTGTCCATGCTGAAATGGACTTGGTCAGCGAGCGGGGAATACAGGTTGTCGAGTGTAAGTAAATATTAAAAAGAAACGAGGCCAAAGACAAGGCTGCTCAGCAGGCCGAAGCTCTGAAAGCAAGGTGGGTCTTCAATCTGCGTCATCATTGGCCAGTGGGTTTGAAGCTTGTCTTCACGCCTGAGGCCAACCAAACCCGGTCTTTCCCGTTCGGCAAACTCGCGCAACCAAGCCAAGGCCCTTCTTTTACGACGACGAAATCGACGAGCAATTGAACGACGCACAAGGCTTCCACCGCCCTACGAGTCAAGATGGTTTCCTACGTAAGTTTCGCTCTTCCGCCGAGGGCTTCAGAATGGGCAATCGATTACCGCCAATGGCCTCGGTGCGGCGTGTAGCATGGCTGACCTGATTCCTGACAGACTCCCATCCGCATGGCCGAGTTCAAGAGCGCCTACGGTCCCAAGTACGTCCCCGATACCCCCTCCGAATAGCGAAGCGTCGATTTCGAATTGTTCATATACCACACGGGCGAATTGCGGCATTCGAAAACGAGGGTCGAGATGGCATTGTGACAATGGCTAATGGTCCGGCACAGGTACCAGTCTCAGCCCAACCTGGCTGGCTTCACTGTCCAGTCTGCTACCAGAATGTGAGTATTTTTCTCGATCCCAAAGCACGACCCGACCGATCAGAACATGCGAACGAAAACGATCCTGCTACCCGGTTCCGTTCCTCCGAAAATGTTGGATGAGCTCTCGCGGCTGCGATAACCAGCGCTTGACCCTAATGATTGGAAGACGCTCGGGAGAGGGAATGATGGGGTCGATAGTCGTGTTTTGAACGCAGAATTATGCTTCTACGGCCAGTGCTGATCGACCATCACAGCGGCACCCGTCTGGCCTTCTACGGTGCTCCCGCCGCCGTCGGTGTTCTCCTCTTCGCCAACGGTATTCCCCGTGTGCAGCGCGACATCCTCCAGGTACGATACAAATGACTATAGTACAGCCTAACCGCAGGGCTAACTCAGTTAACAGAAGATTCCCTTCCTCGGTGGTTTCTTCACCAAGGAGATCCACCCCGCCGACAACGTGAGTCTACGCCTACAGCCATTGTAATCCCATGCTAACGTTAGGTGCAGCCCTTCTAAATCAAATGGTGAAATGCGGATGATAGACTTTATTCAGTGCCCGTCTTTGCGGCGTGGGCGGCTCTGCTTTGTATAAGATATTCCAAATAGACATGTTCTGAGCCTTCATTTTTGAAGATTTGCTGTGAAATGTACGGGCTGTGATTGGCTCGCGGTTTGGTAACTAAATTGCTGCAGCTCTCATTGATGCCATTATTTGGATGAGATGAATGCAAGTATATTAGATAAGAGTAGGTTTTAGATATCCCATTGTGTCTATTTATCATGTGTACCATAATAATTAATTGCCAATGCACTGTCGCTTTAGTCTCAATGTTAAGTTGATTGATGACTTGGCTCAGCGCCCAGAGCACAGTGCACTCTAGTCCTTGCGAGGCACTGTCTGTCTCTCCTTCTATATTGACAATCCGTTCATCTTAAAACTATCACTGGACTTTCCTCTGATAGACCCTCTTTTCTCCTTCGCATCGCAGCTAGAAAGACTCGACTGCCTGCAGGTCATGATCTTCTTCCACTCATTTCTGTCTTGATTTCTTTTCTCACTGTACCCGCGCGCCGTGTTGGACACTTGTCAACATGGAGGCACAACCTGTTGATAGCAACAAGGCATCGCTCTCATTCTGCACAGCCTCTAGTGGATTGATCATATTCCCTCTTTCCTTCTGGCTCTTTAGGAAACCCGCAGGCTCATTTCCGCCATGGGCCGGTGTGCTGCCCTTTTCCCTCGCAGCAGCTTGTTTCTCGTGGCTGTACATTGTCTCGGGTGTCGTGCCAGAGCCTTACCTAGCAAGTCTCATCCCATCTTATGATAAATACAATACAATACTAATCCTCACTTAGGATGAGGTCTTTCATATTCCTCAGGCGCAAAAGTATTGCGAGGGCAAGTTTCGAGAATGGGATGACAAGATTACCACGCCTCCAGGACTGTAAGTCTTCATGGGGACAATGTCTTACCCATCTCCAATACTAACGAAATGTCAGTTATCTTATCTCGCTCTTGATCCCAGGAGTTGTACGGCCAAATGGATCCCTTGGAGGCTATGTCTGCGATGCAAACAGTCTACGAGCCGCCAATGCAGTCGCGTTGATGATCCTCGCCTACTTGGCTTTGCAATGCCGCCATCAGATAGAGGCGCGTCTCTACGAAGCACACTCCTCGACAAGACTGCGGCTTCACTCGCAGTATGCGCTTCATACTGCGTTCAATATCGCCCTTTTCCCACTTCTGTTCTTCTTCTCTGGGTTGTACTACACCGACGTGGCCTCGACTGCAGCCGTGCTTCTGGCATACTTGAACCACCTCAGACGTCTTGGGCGAGACGAAAGCTCACTCTTCAGCGGTTTCCTGACCATCACTCTCGGGGTTGTCACATTGTTCTTCCGCCAGACAAATGTGTTCTGGGTAGTCATCTATATGGGGGGGTTAGAAGCAGTCCATGCAATCAAGACGCTACGGCCAGAACGGGTTGATCAACCATTCATGTTGACTCTTGCTGGGCAGATCAAGTACTACGTCTGGAGGTACTCACTCGGAGATATCCACGACCCCCCGCTGCACATGCTCTGGCCAGATGGTAGGTTTGATTCTCCTAGCAAATCGATGAGCACTGAACTGACCACGGCTTCAGATATGGTCTTTTGTGTTCTTAGTCTAGGCATCGCAGCAATTTGCAACCCGATCCGTGTCATCAGACAGATATGGCCGTACATTTCTGTCCTCGGGATATTCGGAGCGTTTGTTTTCTGGAACGGCGGAGTTGTGCTTGGTAAGTCTTGTATGATGCTCTCCTCATGTGCCCCTGACTGATGATGAGTAGGAGATAAATCCAACCACGTCGCCACCATTCACCTGCCGCAGATGCTCTATATCTGGCCCTTCTTTGGATTCTTCTCCCTGCCTCTCCTCGTACCATACGCCCTGCCTATTGCCAACATTCTCTATCGAATGGTCTGTGTGGTGAAGCCGTCAGAGTCCGTCGACACGTCAGCCACCAGAACGTTGCAGGGGAGCAAATCTCGGAAGGGGAGCCAAAAGGGTCCTCCCGGTAGCACTACAAGCGACACCTCGACAAATGCCCCAGGAACTAGCGCTCCGGCTCTATCCACGCCTTTGAGGATCATTGCAGCTTTCTTCGACTCAAAGATTCTCTGGCCCATCTACCTCGTTGCTACTATCCTCCTCTCGGTCCTCGTAGTTCGCTACAACACCATCATCCACCCATTTACTCTTGCCGACAACCGTCACTACATGTTCTACGTCTTTAGGTACACAATCCGCCGAGCGTCTTGGATCCGATACGCTCTCATTGTGCCCTACACGTTGGCCCGGTGGATGACTTGGGGCACCATGGCTGGATGTTCGCAGTGGATCTTCCTCGCCCATGAAGACGCTTGCTCGGCATATTACACAAGGTCAGGCAATGCGCCTTTCTTGAGCCATCCTTTCTGGATCAACCGAGGAGGCTCAGCACGACAGACCGATGCAGAATTTCCAGCTGGTATTACCGATGCTTCTCCTGAGGAGGAGGCATCTAAACAGGAGGAACTGACCAAGGCCATGGAAGAGGACCCTCTCTTGGCTTCCGTGGAGCCGGCATCCACGTCCACAGGCCTCATCTTCTTGCTCGCTACAACGCTATCGCTCATGACAGCTCCGCTAGTAGAGCCGCGGTACTTTATCATTCCGTGGGTGATGTGGAGATTGCTCGTGCCAGCATGGAGAGTCCACGGCCATGAAGGACCTCGGGACTTGGTCGGGGCCTTGTCACGACACCAGAAGCTGGGCCCGGTGATCCGGGTTTTCCAGCGCTATGATATGCGCCTCATCCTGGAGACAGCATGGTTCGTAGCCATTAATGTCGTGACGGGGTATATTTTCCTTCGCAAGCCGTACTTGTGGAGGGCCGAGGACGGGACGCTCCTCGATGAAGGTCGACTACAGCGATTTATGTGGTAGTTTCGGAATGAAACACATCCTGACAGACAATTGAGTTCGCGATACAGGTTTCTTGTCATTTAGAGGAAATAACCCAAGTGCTTATGGGAAATTCATTTGTGCCTCGTGTAAAAACCTTCAAGCACACAACGCCGTGACCATGGCCCCAAGCCCCTGAGACCTAATCCCATAACCCAATTCGTTCCCCAAGTCTCCTTGGCTATTTAGTTTCCCCAAGTCATTCATTCCATGGAGTGACCCCGATGCTCTATGTACCGTAGAGGGCTTGTCCATGTAGCAGTGGCTGATACCCAAAATCTTGCAAAGTAATCGTTTAAGAAAGAAGCATATCAAAGGCATAAATGTTTTTTCGTTCATGGTCATCTCATTCCCTCCTATAAGCTTAGACGATCTAGACTTAGACCATCATTGCTGCGCACGCGCCGTATGACGCCGAGCTTGAAGAACTTTTCCTCACCGCCGGGGGTGCGGCCGCCAATGTACCATTTGTCGGCGCCTAGTACGTCGCGGAACCCTTCGCTGCTGCTGTCGCTCCCGCGGCGGCCGGATGACCCAGGGATGGGGATGGCGGCGCCGTTGCTGGGGGAGGTTGATGTCGAGGGCGATGTGGTTGCGGCGTTGCGGGGGGAGCGGATGGCGACGCTGGAGGAGGCGGGTTGTTGGTGGTGGTGATGATGATGA
>JABFFE010001428.1:0-20992 GCA_013623625.1 Fusarium setosum
CCCTTCCCCCCCACCGTTTCTTGCCCTAGCTTCTTCGATACCCTTTTTTTCCCTTCTCTTTTGCTGCTCGCATCTTCATTCTCCCCTCCCTTTCTCTTCTCGCTTCTCCACCCACGCCGTCGTCTTCCCCGTTGAACCTCCACCTTCGCCGACCGTCGCCGCCCACGCCTCGGACGACGACGACGACGCCTCCATCTCGCTCCCCATCATGAATAAGTTGGCAAACATGCGTCACTGGTCGGAAAGAATGACACCCAATTTCGGCATGGGCCGTCCCAACATGCCCATGAATAACCTCAACCATCCCAAGAACGCCGCCCAGCCCGGTCAGCCCATCGCCTCGCCTCAGGCCGCCGATGCCACGATCCATTACTCGTTCAACGTCCCATTCGCTTCCGACCTCGCGGGCCCCGACACTGAGGACATTCTTCACGCGACCACTGACGCCGTCTTACGATGGACGCACCCCGAGGACGCGCCGGACGACGTCCAGATCCATGAGCTGCCCGTCCACGTCCAGAACTCGAACAACCTTCGAAGGCTGTGCCGCGAACTCTCCAACGGGCCCTTGCCCATCGAGGCTCACGTCTTGTCGACGACGCCCAAGAACGGCAAGGGCCAGCAGGTCACCACCGTCTGTCTCTCAGGCTCTCCAGAGCTGGTCCACAAGAGCCGAGAGACCATTTTGAATGATACCCCCATTTCCCTCGTATGTCCCGATTGACCTCGCACCGGGTCTTTTTGTGCCATTTTAACAAGCCTGTTCTGACATTTTCCCGTAGCGTTGCACCACCATTGATGTTGATGGTCAACTGGTTTGCGATCTCAATGCTGGAGTGCTCAAGAAGCCGGTTACTGATACCCTGGATTACATTTCGAGCTATTGCGGCGTTGACATCTTCCTCCTCGGCCCCAAGCTCACGCCCGTGGTGGATGGCATGACTGGTGACTCCGAACTGCGGATGGATCAGCGATGGAGAGTCGCCATTTACGGCGATATTTTGTCTTCGGAGCATGCGAAGGCTCGTGTCCTGATCCACATCGATACCCTGGTACAGATTACTCCTCGCCGTCGTGTCGTTTACAATCTCTAATCCTTCTCCAGCTTGGCCGCGTTGTCGATGGCACCAAGCTTGAATTATCCTGTCACCAGCTCGTCTGTGGCCGTCACCGCAAGAACATCAAGCTCATCGAGTCGTCCACGGGAACAGCCATCTACTTCCCTCCTCCGTTCTCGCAAATGTACCGCTACTGCCCCCCCAAGGCCACCCGCCGTGACCCTTCCGATATTTTTATCACTGGCGAAACTCCTCAGCATATTGAGATGGCCAAGCAGAGACTTCATGAAACGACCACACGGATCAGGCTTTACGTTAAAGACGTGACCATCCCAGCCGCAAAGATTGACAGCATTTTGCTTGGTCGTTTGGACAAGGTCCGCAAGATCCTAGAGGCTAATGGAACCTACATCATGTTCCCTCCATTGGCGAGTCAGCGCAACATGGTCCGAGTCCAGGGCAGTGAAGGTCTTCATGTCGAACGGACTGTGAGAGAAATTATGTCATTGGTGGGTAACGCAATTTTTCCACCTCGAACTGAGTCGGCTAACAAAACTTCAGGCCGGTCAATTCTACAGTGCTGGATGGTACATTCAGCATGCCGAGGCCAGGCAGCTTCCCAACCCCTCCGACATTAGGTCCATGCTCGTTGATATCTGCGCCAACTCGGATGCCGATCTTTCATTCGACAAGCTCAACTTCACCATCACTGGTTCTGACGATGCAGTCAAGTCTGCCCTCCAGGTCATTTCGGACCTCAAGTTTGTCACACAATCTCAGTATCAGATTCGTGTCAAGATTGAGCTTGCCAATGAACACAAAGAGTTTGTTAGCGGCAAGAAGAATGGTAAAATCAACAAGATTATGGGTCAGAGCAATGTCCAAATCATCTTTGATGGCTTCAACGAGTACAACTTCAACATTGACGTCATGGCGGCAACCTACGAGTCGATGAAGCAGGGGCTCACGCTTGTGGAGCAGGAAATGCCTGCGTCCATCTCGTTCCACGTTCCCGATCAATACCACAAGCGCATCATTGGCATTGGTGGCCAACACATCCAGCGAATCATGAAGAAGCACTCGGTCTTCGTCAAGTTCTCTAACGCCATGGACCGAGGTATGCTGCCCCTCAGAGACCTTACGGAATGCTGTTAGCTAACCTGCTGATAGGAGGCATGGGACGAGAAGACGATGACATCAAGGTGGACAATGTCATCTGCCGCACACCCGCTCGCAACGCACAGAACCTCGACGCTGTCAAGAACGAAATTCTAGAGATGGTTGATCGTGCTGTAGGTGCCAATCCTTTGATCCTACTTGCTCCAATTCTAATATCTATTCCAGGACTCTGAGTACACTTCCCAGATTGTCAGCGTCGACCGCCTCTACCACCGTCAGCTGATTGCCAGACTCCCAGATATTGATGGGCTTGAGCAGAAATACAACTGCAAGATCAACTTCCCCAGCACCGAGCAGGCTAGTGATGAGGTGACTGTCAATGGCCCTCAGTGGCAAGTCCCTCACTGCGTTGACGAGTTCTTGGGCATGGTTCCTGACAAGCATGAACTCGTTCTTGCCAGGAGCCCTGAGCTGATCAAGTTCCTGGAGTCGCCTGAGTTTGCTCATGACCTTGTTCCCAAGCTGAAGAGCCAGCATGAGGTTGAGCTTACCATTCACCAGAACCCCGACGAACTCACCGAAGATGGTAACCCTACCGTCACTCTTCTTTGGGGCTTTACTCGCAACAATGCTGGTGGTCTGCGAGATGCCATGGACTTTATGCAAGCTCAGTTTGCAACCTCTGGAGCCGAGGTCAACATCGTTAAGGGCGCTCTGCCTCGCCCCAAGTCCGACTCCTTCGAAGACTCTCTGCAGTACTTTGACTCGAAACTTCTTCAGCATGCCCCGGCACCCGTTGCTACTGATTCCCCCGTCAAAGCTGGTTTTGGCGATGAAGTAGCCCGTGAGCGAAGCAGCATCCTCGACCGCCTCCGAAAGCCTGGCAGCATGACGTCGATTTCGTCCTTTTTGGATCGCAGAAAGAACAGCTCCCATTCAGCCAACGGCAACTTCTTCAAGGGCTCAAGCAACGTCTCCAAGTCGTCGCTCATCTCGATCGAATCGACCCGCAGCTTCAACGCTGACCGAAACCCCTGGAACGACAGCGGCGTGAATCTTCCAGACGACGATAACCCCTGGGCTCCTCGACCCTTCGGTACCCACATGGACAACAAGCTGTCCATTCCTCAGCCCGGCGACGTCACGCCTCGCCACAGCACCCGCGCGTCCGGTGACAGCGGGCGCCCTTCCACTTCTCATTCTATGAATTCAGGATACCCCGCCCCTATTGGGCCTTTCCGTTAGATTCCCCCGTGTTAGAACCTCTACATGCAAATACCCCGGCTGGATATACCCTGGCGTAAAAATACCCTGGAACGTCGACTTATGCATCGGTCGGTTTACGTCTTGTTATGTTTTGCTTTGCTCGATTGCGATTGTGTGCTCTGTTATTGTTTTTGCTTGGTCTGCTTGTTATTGTTTTTTTATTTTTTTGGTTACCGGGATCGGGGGTTCTCTTTTGATGACTTGACGCCCACTCATTATACCCAGTCATGCTACGAAAAGCTGAGGACAAACGAAGAATACCCCTGGTTGCCGAATGAGAAGGATTTTTTTTGGGACATGACGGGATGTTTTGGGAGAAAGATACCAATGTCAACGAAAACAAGAAACATCAAAAGTCTGCCTCTGACGAGACAACGACTATACACGGAGTCAAAGTTGGGTTTGTTTAGCTGCTATATGGTCGGCATGATATATCAGGCCGGTTATGATGGTGGGCAACTGGTTTACTCGCTACGTCTCAAAGTTGCCCTGGAACGAATGGGCATAGAGAAGAGCAGTTTTTATAGCGAGCGGAGATCAAAAGTTGAGAGCATCGCTATGCGGCAACTTGAGATTGAGAAATGACAATGATACCTGCGGTATATCCGCGATTGCTCTACGCGTCAGTCCTTGCTATCCTTGAACGGTGCGGTTGCCCAGATGATGTGAAGCTGGGCATTTAAGATTGGGCCATGACCTCGATTGACTGACAATGACTTTGTTTAGAGACGATGGGCAGTGTACATGATATGAATCCACTTGGTCACGAGAATAGTTGGGCATAACATGTTGTTTCTTGTTAGTATTGAGTATATTGTGGCTGAAGAGGATGATAGTGATGATTTGATCCCATTAGGTACACATGGTTACATCCCAGCCCACATATGGCTTCTTTACATGCTCTCGTCAACAATGATGTGGTCTGCAACATGATCTACTTCTTCTCCTGGGCGGGAGGGGTCAAGATCTTGGCAACGGCGGGCCTAGCCAGGAGGCGCTTGTGCCACGCCGTGTAATTGGGGTACTTGTTCTCGATGTCGAACTTGTTTATCAGGTCACCCATATGGGGGACGGCATTGTTCCAGGGGATAAAGGCAAGGTCGGCGTAGGTGCTTCAACATGGGTAAGCATCTGTGAAGAAAAGAGGTAAAGGCTGTTCGGGGTTGGTTTGAACGTACAACTTGTTGCCGACGAGATACTCCTTGCCCTCGAGGATATTGTCCAAGACCATGATGACACGGGCGACCTGCTCCTCGTAGCGGTCCTTGGCTGATTGGACCTGCTCCTGATGGAAGTGATGGAACCACATGGCCTGATTTCGGGGGTCAGTTCTGCATTGTTAATAGGTTATTGTACTACTACTCACCTGGCCGTAGTAAGGTCCCTGGCCGGACATCTGGAAGTGAAGGTACTGCTTCAGGTGCCACTTCTCGGGCTCGGTGGTGAAGGTGAGCTTGTGCTCCTTGTCATACTTCTCGATGATGTATTCGAGGATGGCGCCCGACTCCCAGAGAGTAATGTCCGTGTTGGGGTCGTAGATGGCCGGGAGACGACCGTTGGGGTTGATCTTGGTGAAGGACTCGGCCTTGGGATCGGAGATGTCGACCTAGGAAGGCGGCCGGTCAGCCAAAAGTTCAGGGGTATATATTGATCGTAGAAAGCTGGAGAGAGAGAGTAGTTACAGGCGTGTAGGGGAGACCAAGCTCCTCGAAGAGGATGGTGAGCTTCTTGGGGTTGGGCCCCTTGGCTGTGAATGAGGGAGGTTAGATGTTGCGATTCAAGGGGGGGATGAGTTGAGGGATGATGCGAACCATGGAGGTAGGCGACGATGGGCTTGATGTCGGACATTTTGGGAGGGTTTTTGTTTTTCTGGTTTATGGTTGTGATTGCTTTGAATGTCTGGTTTGACTACTGCTGCTGCTTCTGCTTCTTCTAACATTCATCGTCGAGTTCAGGTATCATTATATACTCCTTTCATGATGCCATTCTCATCTCTCCTCTCAAATCCGTTCTTCATAGTTTCTCTGAAACCCGTTCTCGTCATTTCTCTAAACTCCGAACATGATTCTTCTGAATGCCGTGTTTCATCAAGGTCTCAAATCCGTATCCCAACTCCGTCTTTCAAAGCATCCCAGGGGGGACGATTCCTAATCACTGACAGCCATTTCATGGTACGAGGAGCAACAATAGCCCGTATGTCACAAAGCATCCCTCTTCTCTGGGTAGCTCCACCCAGCCCCATTTCGCCTGAATTCCGCAAGCTGGGAGCAAATGAAGGCGCTGCATTCAAGAAGAGATATGTGGGAGATGGTGTAGATGGAGCGCGCGTGAAATGACTAAGGCATGCTCAACTAGGAATTTAAGTGGGGGAGCAGAAAGTTTGTGAGATAGTGATTGGCTCCCCGTCCTCGAATTGACGATACTTGATCGAGAGGTCGATTCGAGGTGATGGAGTCTTGTCCGCGGCACGCCGTGGATTCCCAGGTTTCGGGATTGGGGTCAAAAAAAAGTCTCCGAATTATTCAGCCATGTGTAAGCGACTTTTGACATGTCATGATTTTTTTGGAGTTGAGATTAATAAGGTTTTTGCGAATGTTGCGCCGAGATGAAATGGCTGACGGATTTGAGAATGGCAGAGAGAGTGCATGTTTTCGAGGTATCCAACTTGGTTATATTGGTGTCGCCTGTTAGTGTTGGCTAATGGATGATTTCCCTAGCCATTCTAATACTTTCACCTTGGTAACCTAACTTGTTTCTTGCTTGCTAGTGCTTCCAGGTGGCTGTATAAGTTGAGGGGCGCATAGAGAATAGCACAATGAGACCGCGTCCATGATGAGGCATGGCTTTGCTTGCCTTCTATCCCTTCAGTCGTTAGGTCAATATCTACACGTTGACCTCTCTCTCTCCCTTACCAACTCATGCTCATGATACTCGTGCAATATCGACCTAGGCTAGTCATCCCAGATAGCTGCCTTGGCCTTCTCTGCATCCTCTCGCCGTTTCTGCTCCTCCGCCCGCTCTTGCTCCCGCTTCTTCTTCTCCTGCTCTCTAATGCTCTTCTGATATGCCCGCTGCTCTTCCGTCTGCTTCGGCGCCTTGAGTCCCAGCCCTGCGGCGATCATGCGCCGGGCGACCGCATCCGTCTTCTCCGGCCGCCGACTTGAGTCTCCGCCAGCTCGAGGATCCGGCCCATCTGGCGGTGGTGTCCACGCCGACCCGGCAGCGGGGGACATGGGCGTTGGAGGAGGAGGTGCCGGCGTGGCGCTGGGCGTCAGGTCGTCGTCGGGCTTGTCTGACTCGGCCTCGGCTTCGGGCTCAGAGTCGGAGAGGTCTTCGTCCTCCCATGAGTCGGCGATTACTTTCTTGGCCTTCTTCTTTGTCGCGGGCTTTGTAGGTTTGGATGGCTCTGTCTTTGTATCAAGTGAGAGCTTGTCGATCGAGGCTGATACGTCAGTGTCGTTGGACATGGCTGTGAATGAGGTGATATGTTTCTAACTCTGGGCTGGGCCGGGGTTGAAACTATGAAGAAATAGGTGAGAGATGGTGCTAAAGAAGATGGGTGTTTTAAATGCCGAGAGTTATAAGAAGGGCGATTTGCTTTGAGTTGGAATTCAAGGAATGGAGGTTTGAGGTTGCTGCTGTACTGATGCCCGATTTGACTTTGTGGAGTGATGGTGTAGGGTAGTCATGATGGCTGTTGTCCTAGTTTATGGACCTAAACTCTGCCTCTTTCCGAGAGTGCGAGTTTCTCTTGCTAGTTGGTTAATTCATGTGATAGTGCACGGGTATTGGGTTTTAGTTTCCTTTTCCTTTGTCAGCCGGCCCTTGATCGTTGTGATTGCCCATGTGAAGCACGTAAGCAGGTATCCATTGGTATCTAGCTTGAGTAACTACATCGGTTCAACATCACCAGGATATAATTTGCAAGGCAATGGCGGATCGTGGTAACGAGTCCTACCCATGGCAGCTACCTCCCAACTGAGTGCATAGCAGGCGCACAAGACAATAAGCTTCAAGAAACCATGGAAAACATCATAGTGGAGAGAGTGACAGCACCCCAGGCATTTCAAAACTGACTTCTACATGCATACCATATGTGCATACCAGGCGGTGGCGTCCATTGTAGCAGACATATAAATAGTCGACAGTCGAGTACCAAGAGATGACATCTACTCTTTCCTAGTTGGCGACAATGAAGACTGCTTTCCAATCCAGGTCTTTTTATCTCTCTAGACATGTCTCATCAAGACGGCACGCGAGCCCCGGTAGCTGAATATCGCAATCTGATAAGACTGGAAGCGAGACCAAACAGAAACCGCTGGAAGGATTGGAAGCCGACAACTGGCCCATGACTAAGCCGCGGGCCAACTCGAAATTTTGGATGATGTCGACGCTACCGTAACTCCGACGTCGCCATAAGACATTATTAAGTCGCCTCCACCAAAAGCCGCCATGCGCACAATTGCGGCCAACTTGACCCTCCTCGACCGCACCTGATAGAGCTTCTCTGACCTATTCCCCCTTCTACACCTAATTCCCTTTTAATTGCCCGTTTCTTGGCCTGAAATTGCCCAGCGCGGGGGGCTTCTACCGATACTCCTCCGTCTCCAGCTCCGTCCTCGCTCGTCTACCTAGAGCTCCGCCGACGAACATGATCCCGCGGTCACGCCTCTCCGGGCGCCTCATCCTCGAGCGTTCCGCCGCCCATGCATCTCGAGTCTCTTCAGAAGCTATTGCCGCCCGATGGGCTTCTTCCCCCGCCTACCGTAACCGTCACATCTGCGCTCGCCGGCTCCCCGCCATTCAGCCGCGGTTAACCTCCGCTGCGTTTTCCACAGCCGCGCGGCTCGGAAAAGAGAAGGACAGCAAAGACAAGGGCTTCTTCGAATCGGCGATAGATCCATTGACCGAGCCTCTGTCTGAAGAAGAGGCCAAGGCCAACCTGGAGAACAAGCGGAAAGATAGCGAGGACAAGCTTTTGGCCGAGTCGAGAAACCCAGGTCCTGACTCACCTGGCTCTGGCAAGAATGATGGTGGAAGTCAATCGCAAGATGGCAAGGCGGGCAGCGCTGCCGGAGGCTCTTCCGGATCCGGGTCCGGCAGTGACGGAGGTGACGGAGGCCGGCGCGGCCGGAAATCCTCTACCGAAAAAGCACTTCAGAAGCCCGTCGTACCCGAGGTATACCCTCAGGTCCTGGCTATCCCCATTGCCCGACGGCCGCTCTTCCCTGGGTTCTATAAGGCGATAACCATCAAGGATCCCGACGTGGCAAACGCAATCACCGAGTCCATCAAGCGTGGTCAGCCCTATGTTGGCGCCTTCTTGTTCAAGGACGAGAATGAGGACGAAGATGTGATCCGTAACCCGGACGATGTGTACGACGTGGGTGTTTTTGCCCAGATTACGAGTGCATTCCCAATCCATGGCCAAGAAGGTGCTCTCACCGCGATTCTCTACCCTCACCGCCGTATCCGATTATCTAGCCTACTGCCTCCCGGTGGCCAAGACGCTGCTAAGAAAACCGACTCCAAATCCGAACCAACACCCGAGCCGATCCCCCAGAAGCCCGCCGAGGAGGAGAGCACACAGGAGAAGAAGGGAGATGTCGTTGCCAGCTTCGAGGAGAGTGCTGTGGAGAAGAAGCCGGATCAGACCGCGGAGAAGTACGAGCCGACCTCGTTCCTCAAGAGATACCCCGTCAGCCTGGTCAACGTGGAAAACCTCGTTGACGAGCCTTACGACCCCAAGAGCCCTGTCATCCGGGCTGTCACCAACGAGATTGTCAACGTTTTTAAGGAGGTTGCCACAATGAACAACCTATTCCGCGACCAAATTTCCACCTTCTCCATGAGCCAGTCCACTGGGAACGTTACGTCGGAACCTGCAAAGCTTGCTGATTTCGCTGCTGCCGTATCATCAGGTGAGCAGAAGGAGTTGCAGGAAGTACTTGGATGTCTCAACGTGGAAGAGAGGATGCAGAAGGCCCTCGTGGTGCTCAAGAAGGAACTTATGAACGCCCAGTTGCAGTCCAAGATCAGCAAGGACGTGGAAAACAAGATTAGCAAGAGGCAGCGAGAGTACTGGCTTATGGAGCAGATGAAGGGTATCCGCCGTGAGCTCGGCCTCGAGTCCGACGGTAAGGACAAGCTGGTCGAGAAGTTCAAGGAGAAGGCGAACAATCTTGCCATGCCCGATGCGGTGCGCAAGGTGTTTGATGAGGAGCTTAACAAGCTTGCTCACCTTGAGACAGCTGCTTCCGAGTTCAACGTAACGAGGAACTACCTAGATTGGCTCACCCAGATCCCCTGGGGTCGGAGAAGTGCCGAGAACTTTGGCATTCCCAACGCCGTGAAGATCCTGGATGAGGATCACCACGGCCTTAAGGATGTCAAAGACCGAATCCTCGAGTTCATTGCCGTTGGTAAGCTTCGGGGCACGGTAGAGGGTAAGATTCTCTGCTTTGTCGGACCTCCTGGTGTGGGCAAGACCAGTATCGGAAAGTCGATTGCGCGAGCACTCAACCGAGAATACTACCGGTTCAGTGTCGGAGGCCTTACAGACGTTGCTGAGATCAAGGGCCACCGAAGAACATACGTCGGCGCTCTGCCCGGTCGCATGATCCAGGCACTGAAGAAGTGCCAGACCGAGAACCCTCTCATTCTGATCGATGAGATTGACAAGATTGGCCGGGGATACCAAGGTGATCCCTCGTCTGCTCTGCTAGAGCTGCTGGATCCCGAGCAGAACAGCTCTTTCTTGGATCACTACATGGACGTCCCCGTGGACCTGTCCAAGGTCCTGTTTGTGTGCACGGCCAACATGACTGATACCATCCCCCGACCTCTGCTGGACCGAATGGAGCTCATTAACCTCTCCGGCTACGTTGCCGACGAGAAGATGGCTATTGCTCAGCGATACCTTGCCCCTGCTGCCAAGGAGACTGCCGGACTCCAAAATGCCGACGTTACTCTCAGCGAAGAGGCGATCGAGGAGCTCATCAAGTCTTACTGCCGCGAGTCGGGTGTCCGAAACCTCAAGAAGCAGATCGAGAAGGTATACCGAAAGTCTGCCCTCAAGATTGTCCAGGAACTCGGTGAAGAGGTTCTTCCCGAGGAAGAGGCCCTGACCGAAGAGGGCAAGTCTGCTCTCGCGGAGGCCGAGAAGAAGAAGGACGATAGTGTGAGCGAGGGTAAGGAGTCGGATGCAGAGTCCTCGGTAGCCTCCGACGAGTCAGGTGTGACCACGGAGAAGCCCCGGAAGCCGCTCAAGGTTCCCGACTCGGTCCACGTCGTCATCGGCAAGGACAATCTCACCGACTACGTCGGCCCCCCCGTCTTCACCTCGGACCGCCTGTACGAGGTCAGCCCTCCCGGTGTCTCGATGGGTCTCGCCTGGACACAACTTGGCGGTGCCGCCATGTACATCGAGTCCATCCTCCAGGCGCCCCTCCGCCCGTCGACACGGCCCCACCTCGAAATCACGGGCAACCTCAAGTCCGTCATGAAGGAGTCGACCACCATCGCCTACTCCTTCGCCAAGTCATACATGGTCAAGGAGTTCCCCGACAACCATTTCTTTGACAAGGCAAAGATGCACCTGCACGTCCCCGACGGCGCCGTCTCCAAGGATGGCCCGTCGGCGGGTATCACAATGGCCACTTCACTTCTGTCTCTCGCTCTCGACACCCCTGTTGACCCGACCGTTGCCATGACCGGTGAGCTGACCCTCACGGGCAAAGTTCTGCGCATCGGTGGCCTTCGTGAGAAGACTGTCGCTGCCCGGCGCGCCGGCTGCAAGACCATCATCTTCCCCAAGGACAACATGTCGGACTGGCTGGAGCTACCCGAGGTATGTTTTACACTATAACCGCTCTATCCCTGTGATTATTTTTTTACTAACGATTTTTAATAGAACATCAAGGAGGGCATTCAGGGCCACCCCGTGGCCTGGTACCCCGAAGTCTTTGACCTCGTCTTCCCCAACCTCGACCGTGAGCAGGCCAACAAGTGCAAGGTCGCCGAGTGGGAGCAGCAGCAGCAGAAGAAGAACGAGTCCGAGTCTGCCGAGGAGGAAGACTAGACGCAAAAAGATACACGTGATTGATACAGTATCATCGATACACTCCAGCCAAAGGGAACGGGCCACCTCACGCAAAAGCATAGCATCGAGTTCTCGAGGAGGTTGCGGTTGTAGGGGCATGATTTGAGGGGCGTTTGGGGCACCGGGCGAGAAATCTAGATGGAAACGATATAAAGACTCCTACTCTGCTATTCCCAATATGTGGAACACTGTACTTTTAGAAGCATGCATTATAAGTGGTTGTTTGGGTGTAGGAGAGAAGCAGCTGATCAGCATCTGCCAGCATGTAGGCGACGCCTCCATGTGTAATTGTACATATAGGAAAAGCGACGTCATACTATTCACTTGTTTATCTTATTGGATGCATTTCCAGGTTGTCGTCAGGAGGTTTTTGGACCTTGACTGTCATTCTGACCACTCTCCGCGGAGCAGAGGAGAACTCGAGACGGGACCTGTCGCATTTCACAACCACTAGGCTTCTCTGACCTTGATCGTCATCATGTCCTCGACCAGCAATGACGGCATGTCCTCGATCCGGAGATAACAAGATGGAGATTTTGTTTGGCAGGCAAATTTCCGAGGCCTGCAATGTGGTTGCAGCCCGAAGGCGCAGGGAGTGTCAGGCCGGGTCTCGGCTGGGCGATTTTGAGACGGCCGGGCGCCGGCGCATTGCCCAATGGACAAAGGACGGATGGGAGACTTAACGTTTAAGCCATCTGCTTCGGATGCCCCTAATGCTTTCCGCAGAGACCTGATCCTGGTTCGGGGCCAAGGTTCTTGGAGATCCCGTCAGTGACGGCGCGGGATCTGTGGGGTCAAGCGCGGGACGAGCCTAGTGAGCGGAATTGGACGACTCGAGTTGCAGTCGTTCAAGTTGCGGCATGTCGGCGTGTCTCTTTCATGACGTCTCACGACATGCTTCCTCGAGATCTCCGGAGGCTACACCGAAGGTTGGAGAGGTCAGGCGGCTCAAGTCAACCCCCGCTGGTATGCGACAACGGTCCAGACCAAGGGCAGGCCGTGCCCAATGGGAGACCAAGCTGAGCCGTCTGGAAGCCAGTTCGTAACAAGGAGTGCCAATGCAGTCCCATTGCTTGCATGGCGGACCGACAACCTGTCAAGCCTAAGCAGCCTCACTACAGCGAGTCCCACGCTCCCTAGCGGGCCATGGCAATACTGCACTCATGCCTGACCCCACACGTTTCTCCTTGGGGCCTTGATCTTGGGAGCGAAGCTGGTGGACCGGGCCTCACACACGGCCGCAGCGCCGGTTCGCGCGTGAAGCAGAGAATACCCTTTTGTGTGACGTGACGGGCTCGGAGGCTGAGATGAGAGGAAAGAGAGCTAGTAGGATGAGCCAACTAAAGCTCGCCGCCAGCCGTAGATATTTCCACATTGAGTGACGTGCTTGGTGGTGTGTACGAGTTGGAGCGGCCAGTGATGCTGGAGCTATTGACTTGGTTAAAGACAAAGTCGCATTGGGCAGCCAGAAGTTTGCGACGGTGCAATTGGCGAATGGACTGGCTTCGGGGCCCGGGCCATTGGACACCATGGGCTAACAGAGGTAATGTGACGTCTGACCTCTAGGACTTGTAAGTCTGTCACTGAGATTCAGCCCAGAAGGCTGACTGAGGCGTGTCTTGATATGTCAACTCAGGCGTGTAAGCTGTGGCATTCGAGGCTGCTGATGCTTTCATAGGCATCCGTGCTAGCGGGCGGATCAAGCTTTTGCCTCAAAATCGACGACAATTGATTCAAACACATGAGCATGATGCTCTGCTCGAGACTTTGGGGATTGATCCATCTTTCTGGATGCACAGCATGCAGTGTCCTGTTCAAACGGCCGTCCTCTCCCGTATGCAATATGCATGTTTGGCAGTTGTGTGTGATGTCGGGAGATGGCAGAGAAGTTTCTGACGTTCGCTTGCCTGCAGGATTACAGACTCAGCCGTTGACCTTGCTCGCCTCACATTCCAGAGGCACCTGGAGTCTCGACTTGATGCCATCCATGAAACCAGGTGCCCAGATATCGGGCTGGCGGATAAGCGAGTGTGAGATGCCCAACTCCGGATGGTGTCGTTGCTTGCGTATGCAGTTGGCCATGCAAGAAAACAAACGATCAGATCGACCCATGGTGCGAGCCTCGAGGTCAGCCGTCAAGGATGGTATGCCCTGGTTCGGTAAAAGACGCACATCAGGTCCCCGCGGTACCGATGGCCTGGGATGTTCTCGATACCCCGCGGAGTCTCTGGCTGACGAGGATATCGCCATTATTGTTCAGGCGGCCTCGGCTCTTGATGGACGCAGCGCTGACATGAGACTGCGGATGGCCGTAGATGTTGAGGTGAGGTTTTAGATACGAGTGAAAATACCTATTTTTGGGACAGCGCGAAGGGTCTTGCTGCGGATCTACAATGGCAGGTCGTCGACGGGACGGACCAGATTGGGAAAGGGTTGTGGCTTCCCATTCGTGATGTTGTCTTCCCGGCTGGGACCTTCCTCTGACTTGCCCCAGGTTGTCACCTACCTTATTACCTCACACCCTTGATAGGTAGGTACCAGATGGATGCACTTTCGTCTCGGATCCTGACAAAGACCTGCCGTGGTGGCATGGAAGGTAAACCATCGTCTCGCCCAAGACTCACGCCCTCTCTCGCATCTTTCCCTCCTTCATCCCACCTTGGAAGCCAACGCCGGCTATTCTGATATCCATCCGCCGCCCTTTGTGCCCGACCAAAGTCTCTGCCTGATGATGCATCACCGCCTCCCCTGCGCTCAAGCAAAACGTCCTAGCGTCGACGGAATGGGACGAGACCAGGGCGTCTGAAAGGGGCCAGCTCATCGATTGTTCCCCACCAGCGAGCCGTCGAGCGTCACCGTCACTCTTGGAAGTATGACTCCTGCAGCCGCAGGCAGACCATACCATGGTCGACATGCGACAGACGACGACAGGCGACAGACTGGCAGGGTCCTTTGGCTGGCCATGGAGTAATTATGGAAGATCCGGCATGGTGGGATGGGAGGGATGCATCACGGTCGCGACGCCCAGGCCCTACGGGATTGACCACCCAGACGCTGGATATCGTTCAGTCAAGCAAGGACCCCTGACGGTCCTCGGGAAGTCTGGGGCAATGGGCCACCACAGCCCTGCGCTGACACCTGGGCCATGGTGGCTTTGCTGGCCAGTGAGCGGCGGCACCCGGCGAATTCTCAGGGCCCAGCCCCTTCAGCAAGGCGGTCCGAGGAGAGCGTCATCAGGGCGGTTTAGGGCAAATCCTACCCTTCTCAGTGTGGCTCGGGCTGCTAAAACGGATCCGAATGAAGGCCCAAAGATCAGAAGAAGCCCAGCTCCGCCCGTCCACCCCCCGTGTCCTCCCGTCGTTCTTAGAAGCCCACTAACCCACTCAGCCCACACGCACACTCATGTCTAGTCATCCCTAGCCTCCCACATCCATGTTGGCCGTTTTAGCTGCTTGACTGTCGTTGTCGTTTTAATATCAGCAGGCCTTTTATCGCAACTCGTCGACTCGCATTTCTCACGACATTTGCCGCCATAGGCTTCCTCTCACTTATGTCCAATGCAGAAAGTCGCCCTCAGTTATCACTGAATCTTCATCTTCCACCTATGCCCTCCCCGGCGCACTAACGCCTTGCGCCTCCGGCTTCGCTCCCCGCGTCTTCGACCGCTCATCCAAAGGACCCGCTCTCACCGACCGTTGTATTATTATCCCAGCCTCCTTCGGTGCGGCGACAACGCCGACCACAGCAATTGTTTTACCCTCGCTTGTCTTTGAATGGGCCAAGCATAGCTTTCTTCATTCTTCTCCTCTCACCGAGAGACCGCTTGTTTGATTGATGGGCCGTGCGGCCTCTCCGGGTTTCGTCAGTGCGTCTTTCGCCTCATCGCCGCTTGCTGGCTGTCATACATGCCTGGCTTGCTCGCCTTCTTGCAACTACATATCGACTTTTCACATACTCGCTTTCAAATTCGCCCTGAGACGACAACACGCCGACATATTGTGGTACATGCGTCTGCTGCTGCCATCCTTTCTTGGACTACTGCATTTTGCCACTGCGCCAACCGTTGAACCGCTACTTCATTAACGGCATCGAGCTGGCTTAAAAGCCTGTACTATAGCCTTCCGGTTTCAGCTGTCACTTGCAACTCGAGCTTAGCAACAGGAATCTGGTCGCATTGTCGCGGCCATGGCCCAGGCGGACGTAGTAGCGTCTGAGCCGCCGCCGCCAACTGCGCTGTCTGGGACTCATAACTTCTTCCGCAAGCTCTTTGGTCGACAGATTGGCAGCAAGTCTCCCTCAATGCCGGTCGAGCAGCCCACGAGTACCGAGCATGAGAACGACTCGCCCGACCCCGACAAGGCCGGGCTGATTCGGCGAATGTCCCGGAGGGTCGTGCCGGGCCTTCCCCGTGCTCAGACGTTCAAGCGCCAAGTGTCGGAGCGGAGGACCAATTTGACTCCTATCGAGCCAACACCAGATGAAAGGAGGGCCGTTTCTATGGACCGGCGGTCATATGGACCTCGAGAATCATCAGCCTCGCAGCCAATAAGCAACCCCCGGGTCAGCGCTCCAAGTTTCCTCGGCTCCCCGCAGGACGAGGTCCCGCGGTTTGTACCCTCGTTGTCGGTGAGCCCTGTTACAGATGCACCACCTCAGGGCTTCGTTGAATCTGCCGTGCACAAAGATGACGAGGCTACACTTACCGACGAGTGCCCAGTCCAGGACAACCTTTCTACTGCAGACACCCATTCGATAACGGCGTCTCAGTACGATGCCATGATCCACGAGGAGCTCGAAAAGACCTGGATATTGAACCTTAGTATGCATTTCCGGGATCGGTCAAGAAGGGAGAAGTTTTTCGTTACGTACCGTGAGCAGGAGCATCTTTGGCGGCGTGTAACTATATCCCTGGACTATCGAGATGCGCCTCCAAATTCGCTCGAGATGGACCTTATTCACACACATTTCCAACGGGACAAGAGCGCCAAGATTTACGAGGCTATTCGGGAAAGCCTACGAGACATTCAATTCTACGACACGGTGACGAACTTGAAGCTACAAACCACCGATGGAAGGCTCCATGTTCATGTGGTCGAGGACGGTAATGTTCGTATACCTCAACCAATTATTTTAACCCAGCTAACCGTTGGCAGGAGATCATCCAATACCCGACTGTTGCTCAAATCAAACACCTCGGTTGCAGGCGCATTCGGGAAAAGGATATTGTCTTTGATTCGCACATGTCGGGTTTTGTTTATAAAGTCAATGTCAATGGTCATACCCTGATCAAGAAGGAAATCCCAAGCCCTGACACGATAGATGAGTTCTTATATGAAGTCAACGCTCTCAACCGTCTCCGCTACTCGCGCAACGTCATCCATTTCTATGGTGTCGTGGTGGACGACCACGACGAGCAAGTAAAGGGACTCCTCATCGACTACGCTGAGCAAGGTGCTCTCATCGACATCATTTACGAGCGTTGCAAAGACGGCGACTACGATCTTCCCTGGTCAGCAAGAGAGAGATGGGCCCGCCAAATCGTCGAAGGGTTATCCGACATTCACGAGTCAGGTTTCGTGCAGGGCGATTTTACCTTGTCGAATATCGTCATAGATGAGTACGGTGATGCAAAAATCATTGACATTAATAGGCGAGGATGTCCGGTCGGGTGGGAACCCCCAGAAGCAACGCCGCTTATTGACAGCAACCAGCGGATTTCTATGTACATTGGCGTCAAGTCGGATCTCTACCAGCTTGGCATGGTGCTGTGGGCTCTGGCAACGCAGGAGGATGAGCCAGAGGCTCAGGGGCGACCGTTGATACTCGGTCCGGAGGTGAATATTCCGGACTGGTACAGGCAAATGGCAGAGATTTGCTTAAGTGATGATCCACGGATGCGGCTCCAGGCATCTGCACTCCTGCAGATGTTTCCACAGCCAGGAGATGGCGAAGATCGTGGGCAGTTGAATCCCCCGCAGTCAACAATTGACGAAGGTTACACATTACAGCAGTATCTGGTTGACGGGTACCACCCAGACAACCTCCCGCAGATTAGGACGGTTGAGCCACCCAGCGACTGGTCCTACGTGAGCCGGCCCTACACGGATGCAAGCCCCATTGGACGAGAGCCGTACTACTACACACGTGGACGTTCACCCCCAAGTCCCCTGCCGAGCAATTACGACGGATGCGACTCGCCGCGAGGCTTGTACGACATCGCTGCGTGGGCAGCGAATCGAAACATACCTTCATCCTACAGCGACGTGGGCCCTGACGGCATGCCCCTTGACGAGACGCCTATCGCCGATAAACCAGGACTTATTGAATCTGATGCGCCAACGGCACCAAATTCGACTATGGAGAAGAAGGAAACGCCGGCAACATCAACTTCCACTCCGAGTCCACCCAGAGGCATGGATCTGTTGGATACACCTGAGGGCAGGACTGCTGCCAGTATCATCGAGGCCCAGTTGGGTCTGAGGGGAGAATTATGCCCTGACGAAGGTGGCCTGGAATTGTCAGTTTCCCAACGAGATCCGGCCATGGACTCGAAGGAGATGTCATCACCTGGAAACACCGTCCTAGAGGGCACATCTAAGGAAGTCAGCAACACAATTCAAGAAGCGGCCAAAGAATATGTGGTTAATGAGATGGGCAACCACTTAGGTGGGATTCCTCTAGAGGGAATGACACAGAAAGCAGGAGGTGAAGAAAAAACTAAAGAAGCGCCGGGATTGGGAAGAGAAGGCCAGCTGGGTCCAATAGACCTGGCCAAGGATGACGGCGGATCAAAAGACATGAAATCAGCCCTAGAAAGGCAGAAAACAGAGGTTCCCGAGATGCTGCCTACGAAGGACCAAGGCGTTTCCGATAACCCGACAACAAAAGCAGAGCAGGGGGTGAGGCAAAATGCAGAAGAACCGCAGGGGATTACAGCACCTGAAGCTCACCAAACAAAGACGGATCAATGGATCGAAAATAAAGAGTTGGATGCCAAGGGTGTGGGTGAATGGGCTGAAGGGGGGACAGGCGGCAACGATATGGAGAAAGCCGATTCTTTGGTAGGCATTGGGGCGGCGCATCTGATGACTGATGACAAGGATACAATGCGACAGAAGCAAACGATCGACGACGAGTTCAACGTGGTGGATCCTCAGCCTGGATCATGATGAACGTCTACGAAACGGCTTGATGAAGATTGAGTGTTTGATCCTTTGATTGTTTTATAGCATATTCTTCCCATGTGTACTAGCGGGTAACGGACTGGCATTCTGCATATTGGGGCGCGAACGTGGGCATTATGACATTTGAACATGGTCTTTTTTTACTGGCGTCGGCGGTAATGGAAAGATGACGGAGAGCTACTGTACTGGGTAATGGTCATGAAAGTCTATCAGAATCTTGGTAACTGGGAATTGTTTGGAGTAATTGCCATTGGTAAAATGTAGTTAGTATCCGTGCCTGGGCAAAATGATTTCCCTGGGGTTTAAAAGCATCAAAAGGAGACTGGAAAGAGCTAGCACAAGATGATGTATGAATGTATAGCATTCGGATTGCGGTGATCGTGAAGTGGGTGCTGTTAGACTTATTGGTTAGCCAAAGCTTGATATGGAACGTTGGAAGACGAGTTGGGAGTCACGGAGTCTCGTGGGTCTGACGTAGGGTTAAACATGTTCAGAGTAGCGTGCGCCACCCGACGCCATGGAAATGTTCTCGAAGCTGATAGCTGGTGGTGGTGGTGGTGGTGGTGTTGTTGTCACGTGACAAGTCAGCGTCTTAGAGAAATGCCTGATACCAATTTTTGGTTTGGGTTTGCCTGATGGGATGGACGACGGAAGATCAAGGGAAGAGGCAAAGAGGACGCAATGGTCTCAACCGCGATTCGTCGGCTGGACCACCCTGGGCTTGGCGAATCCCGATCTTCGCGTTTCTGTTGGGGAAAAAGCTGGGGGAGCGAGGGTGGTCCTCGGGTACGTACCTTGCTGCACTGGACCCGTTGTGAGGCGTGCCTCGGGACAACGGGAGGGCACATCTTCCAAGATGCAGGGGGGGGGACAAGCAAGTTCTCCGCCCCAGCTGTTACCAGCGATTGTTGATGAGAGCTTAATCAAGACGAAGAGATTGAGGAAAACGACGTGGATCATGTCACGGGAGAAGCAAATGGGCCGAGGCATCGTTCGATCTGGGGAGGATCCTGTGAGGGCGGGGACCATGAGTTCGCCGCAGGGCTGGATTCTTGAATGGCGTTTTGCTTCTTTTTTTTTTTCGACATTGATTGGGGTTGGGGGGGAAAGTAGAAATCCAACTCTTTCGGTTGGCTCTGCTGGGATCATCTGAGGTTTTGAGTAGCGGCAATTGCCAGGCACATGGCATTTAGATCACGTCGTGATGGGATGATTATCGGCACTGGACGGGTTGGGGAAAAGATGATATCTCAAAAGTTTGCCAAGGTACCTGAGGAACCTGGTTTACGTTGGCGGGCAACCGTGCTTTGGTATTCGGGTTCCTTGCGATGTTCATGATGATGCCTCGGACCGTGCTGCGGTTTGGTGAGATCTTTGAGATAAGCGTACGTCAAGAGAAACTCGGCATGACCGGATGTGGAAACGGGTGCTCTCAACGAGTCCTACCGCGAAGAATATGAATGGGATTTACACGTCAACATCCCAATTGGGGGCCAACTCGCCACTAGAGTCCATGTGTGTGCACTCACTTACACGGCGGCGCATTGATTTCTACATTGAAGATCACCCACTAGAGAATTGCTAAGGACCTTGCCTCTCTCTGTTTCTCTGCAAGACTCAAACAATGGAACTGGACTCTGGCAAATGGTTAGCATTTGCCTCTTGATAGTGGAGCTTGGTCGAGCTCGCTCCATGCCCGAGCCTTACGAGAAACCCCAGCAATAAGGTGGCCAACCACCCAGCTTCCAGCTTCAAAAGCGGTTTCCAGCTCCCATCCATCTCTTCTGGGAGCTCCCCCCTGCAAGGCACGCACCGGCGTTCCCTGTGCTAGGGTTAGGTAAGATGTGCCATGGCCTCTAGAGCCAGGTACCGGTAGGCCAAATTGGAGTGTTCTGGTACTTTAACGGATGGCAAGGGTACCGTTCTTTGCCTCAAACGGCAAGCGGAGGGTCCACCCGAGCCCCGCAGCGATTGGGAAAGAGCCGCCAAAAAAAAAAGTTGTTGGGGAAGGGGTGGGGTGCACATCTGGATAGAGAAAAAAAGGTGTTGAGCTGTTCGACGTCGACGACCCTGCACGCCCCCCTGTTTCCCTGAACCCTGAGCTCTCTCTCCGTCACTCCCGTCTTTTTTCTTTTCAGGGCCCATCAATTGTCGAATACACGGCGGCGAATTTCGCAATCGTGGGCTGATTTTCTGGCATAATTTTTTTTCATTCTGGGTCATGGAAGATCTCGGCATCTGAGAGACAAGGGAGGGGGAGGGGG
>JABFFE010001432.1:0-33480 GCA_013623625.1 Fusarium setosum
GTACTATGCTCAAGTACAGCACTATCGTCGGCAACATGAGGTTGTCGACAAGATTGCTCAGCTCTTCAACGGCCTGCGTTTGCCACCTCGTATTGCATACACAGGCGAGCAATATTTGGGCAATCTTAACGCTGCATCTAGCAAAAACTCATGATGTTCAAGGGTCTCTGTATTCAGGGTCCTCTTCCAGAAGCCCTCGACAGTACAGGGTCCAGAGTTTGGTTGGGACTGTCAAGCCCAACAAGGCACCGGTTTGGATGATCACTACATCATCGCACGTCCTACCCATGCGCCTTTGCCATCCGATTCTGCTCCAAATCCAGCAGGATGACGTGCAATTGGCTTTTGGAGACGGCCCCTCCCCCCTTCTCCACGTTGCCGGTCCCTGATCTGTCTTTTCCGCTCGCTAGGCTAGGGCTGCGAGCCTGGTGGTGAGGCGGGCTGATCGTTGCTCTGACGGGTATGCCAACGCCGGTAAGCGATGGCGCGTCGTCGGTGAGCCAGCGGAATTGATCAAGATAAGGAATGAAGATCAAATATTTTTGGAAATGCTATTTTTTTCTCGAAAGAATGACGATCTATGTGGGGGATCCAGCTCGGCTTTGTCCGGTGAGGGTTGGATTGCACGACCTGGTGGTGGTGATGGCTGCATGGATCGCCTGCTACCTCGACGAAGCCTACGGCCATGCTACCACAACGACGGATCCTCTTCAGCTGAGGGCATTCAGACTTGGGATTCTATAGCGCACAATAAGATGTGCGCTGAATACGAGCTTTGTAAGAACGCTTGTGTAACCGACTTGCCATTCTGAGCTGATGCTGCAGCTTCACGGCCTAGCCGAGGATGACGAGCATAGATAGGGGTTGTTGAGACTGACTGGCTGACTGATATCAAATTTGCAATAGGGGGTTGACGAATTTTGACCGAGAAACGCGATAATCCTATGGTCTTGTGCCATCAAGTCAAACCAGACGATCACAATCGAATTGTTGGAAAACTTGGACAAGACCGGTCCGGTCGTGCTTGGTTCGGATTCATAAGGCTGGAGCAATGTGCAGCTAGCCTTGTTAAGATTTGTGAGCATTGTAGTCAAGCGAAGTCACGAGACACGTCCCAGTGCCGTTCCCCTTTCCCCCCTCAGCTATGTATGTCGGGCAATAGCATCATCAGTTGAGACCATGAGCGACCAACGGGTAATATTGAATAGTGTAATGCTCCGCAAGAATTGGTTGCTCTTAACAGTTGGATTTGAAGCATGATGGTTTACCTCGTCTCTTGTCATGGATAACCCAGCGACCGAGCAACTCCCAGCTCGTAGATGAGATATGAGGAGTTCTCTGCTGAAGAATGATCAGAGCACGCAGGGATTTACTTGGCGAGGGCTAGGATACTTCGATACCGGAGCGATTACAGAGGCCATTCCATCTGTATGCGTGTGTGCTGAGCCGCATGGTACGAGGCTGCATTGACAACACCGACAATACCTGACTCAAGTCTGAGTGCTTCCAGAGGGAGAGAGCTCTATGCTTGGGTTCTCAACCTGCTCGAGCACGCCAGTTTCCCATGCTTATTCATGAGTTCTCCTTGGCCACGGGCGATTTTCAAGCTTAGAAGCACATTAGGTAGGTAGGATATTCTAGAATAACAGGTAAGAAGACGTGCTGTCCTCCTGCAAGCTCACGAGTGCCAACAAACGGCCGAGGTTAATGGTTAGCCAACTACCAGGCCTAAAGAACGTTTCTCTCAGCTTGTTGTTGCACAAGGAGAGATGTTAACTTTAGGCAACGATGACGGGGCTGAGCTGAAGTGAAAATCGGTCGAAGCATAAAAAAAAAAAAACAGAAGGCACGAGCTGGTACTGGCTGCTCGAGACTTGTGAGGGGGGGTCCGGATAAACCCCCCTCAAGTGAGACAACCTCTGGAAAGTTACATGAACTTGTAGCGTTGTTGACGAACAGTTCTGTCGTGTTAGATGAGATCATGGGTTGGGAAGATCAAAGAGAGTACTTGCACACGGGCACTTCTTATACATGTCTGAACTACTGCTTCTCTCAACATTGGCTACGGGGATACAGAAGATGGTGATTAGTAGAGTGATTTGGGTATGTAGAGAGCCTTTAATGTCTCCAAATTCTGAGTTCTCAAGCGCTGTTAATTGTTTCGTAGCATTGCTCGTGAACTTGTGCATGTTTCAATGTTTAAAAAACCTTGGGCCATGTTCCTATGTTCTTTTTAAACTCCTCTATCTTTACAGATAGACGCAAAACCATTCATCTATTCATCATCGTCATCGCTGTCATCGTCGTCCTCTTCCTCGGCATTCTCCAACCACTCAACCAACACTCGGCACTTCTCCTTCAGCGGCGCCATGCCCTCGCCGTCGCCGGCACGCTCATCCGCCCACCAGCCCAGAATGCCGTCTTCCTCAAGAATGTCGAGTGCGTACAGCTGCTGCAGGAGGGCGGCGAGCAGAATACCAACGCGGCCTTGCTCGGGTCCGTGTGAGTGCGTGAGGGCCTTCTGCAACGCGAGGATGAACTCGACTTGCTCCACCTCGTTGCTGCCCTCCTCGCCGCCAATACCGACCTCATCAACAAACTTTGTTGCGCCCTTCCGGGCCGTTAGGGCCCGTCCGGCGGCCTTGCTGGGCTCAAGAGCGCCGTGCTCGGGGGTGAGCAGCTCAACCGCACGACGGGCAAAAGCCGTGGCGACAGCGCGGCGCATCATTGTGTCTGAAGCGTCGTTGGCGAGACGCAGACCCATGAACTCGAGCTTGGCCGAGTCAAAATCGCCCGAGTCAGCGCGGAGAGCGTCGAGAAGACCGTGGACGGCGTCGTTGTGAAAGGAAAGCTTCTCGCCGGCTTCATCAGAGGCAAAGGAGGAGAGGCGTGAGCGGGTGGAGGTACCCACGGAGAGATGGCCCTGGTCGAGGCTGTCTTCAGAGACTTCGGAGGAGAGTGTTGAGACGGACGAGGTGGAGATGTTGAATTCGGCGAGTGAGTAGATGAGGGACTTCTGGAGAAGCGCTGGATCCTCGTCGTCAAGCTCCTCGTCTTCAGGATCCGTGAAGGGACCCGCGTTGGTGCTGGCGCCAAGCAGTTTGGTGTCTGGGTTTACGGGGTTGCCCTGAGAGTCCACGCAGGATACAACGGCACTCTTAGGCAGGGTGATGCCGTCGCTGACATTCACCCCAAATGAGATCAAGCTGCCTGCGGGTATCGACGAATTCTTTCCGACGGTGACACCATCTGCCACGATTGACCGAGATATCCTCGCACCATCCTCGATCGTAGCATCGTTCCAGATGAAGCAGTCCTCCAAGACCACGTTGGCGCCAATCTTACAGTCCTTTCCGACGATACTGTTGGAAATCTTGCTCCCCGAACCGATGTTGCTGTCCCGCCCAATGATGGAATTTGAGACCTTGGCGTCGTTGGCATAGAAGGCCCCGTGTTCAGCTACTACGCCGTTGATATGCCGCTCGTACGTCTGCTTGGGGACGACATTGCATTCTGGAATGAAAGGGTACGTCCACCGGTCTAGAACATCCCGGCTGATAGCCTCGTACATTTGTAGGTTGCTCGCGCGGGCAGCGTATCCCTCCTCAAAGATCTCAGCGTAAATCATCTTGCCGTTCAGCTCCCAGTCCTTGAGCACACCATGTAGAAAGTTCTTTCGGGGAAGTTCATAGTCAAAGCTTTCCGACCACAGCGCGAGCACTTCGGGAGTGCAAATATCGATCTGCGCATCAATAAGGTCGGATCGGATCTCGAATTCAGTTGACAGCTCGTCAACCACAGCCGGGTCTAGGGCCACGTATCGATCGCTTGTGAGGGGGTTCATTTCATCGTAGTGAAGACAGCGCTGGGTCTTGGTGTCCACGACAAAGATGGGTGTGATTCCATTCGTTTTTGTTCGGTGCTCCTCCTGTCCTCCACTTCGCAAGACCATCGTCATGATGTTGGCTGCGCTGGTTTCCCTTCGCTTGCGATGCGCAGCCAGAGCACCATCCAGCATAATGTTAGAGACAAGGTCGCCATGCACTAGGATAAAGTCTCCGTCGACAAGTGATCGCTTGTCCATGTCCCGCAGGACATCACCAACTGATCGCGCATCTGAGACTCGAACGAATTGAAGGACGGAGAAGGGGCAGGTTCGTGCAGCAGTCGACCATCTAGAACGGCTGATGTAGTCCTCGACCTGATCGGTATGGGCGCCACAGTAGATGTATACTTCGTTGACGCCATTCATGGCTAGGAACTCGAGGGTGTATTCAATAAGAGGCGTGTTGGCAAGCGGGAGCAGACACTGCGCACGGCTGCGTTAGCATGGGTGTGTATAGTAAAACTCGAGGCACTGTATCCCACTCTTGGCTTCTCTGTTGTAAAAGGCCTGTATCTCTCCTGGAACGAGTCGGCGAGAACCTGTGACAGATATCGTGAGCTTGCGCCGCTCCCACTTGATGCCCCGCGATGTCACATACAACCGCCTGAAGAACATCCTCGCTCTTGCTCTCACCACCGCCTGATTTGGCGGACTTTTTGCCCTTTCCGCTATTGCCCTTATGCGACATGTTGCCGGTCCCGGGAGCGCTGCTTGTAGTAAGTTGGGCGTAGGTTGTTGGTGAAGACAATGAAGAAGCTCGGCGTGGGGCTAGGTCAAAATTCCGATGACTCAATTGCCCCAGGCTCATGCACGGGAAATTTCTCACCGAGGTGAGCTCAGGTGAGCCTCGGTGTGTGCGGGGTGCATGATGAGGTAAGCTACAGTGCAAAAAAGCGATTGCGTTTGCACGGTTCGTTGCTGTCCCTCCTGTTGTTGGCAGGCTGTTGCCACGGATTCTAGCCCTACAGACTACAGCAGAGCGATGAGCGCCGATAGACTTCAGTAAGCATTCCAAGTCTCGCAAACTCCCTTGTCCTCAGGCACAATCGGCTCATAATTTCTACGTGGTAAACTCTCTCCTCCCAGTTGGGCATCTCATCGTGATCTCCCCTGGTAAATGCTCTGCCATTGGCCTTCGACGTCTCGACTCGTTTGCCGGTTCAGGTCATGCGTCCCGAGCTAGCTCAAGCAAGTTGTTGGCTTATGCCGATCAGGCTGCCATTGGTGGACGGGGAGAATAAGCTCCCTGTGTAACCAGCTGACAGTTGACGTTGGCATGGCGCTCTGGTGAAGCCAACCTTTCCACCCGAGCCTCGTGGCAGCCGAAGAATCAACAAAGACAGTCAGATGGTCAGGCCTCGGCCAGGCACGACAGGCTTCTCGAACGAGGACCAAGAGCGCCGTCTCGGTTCCGGGAGGCGGCCTGAGCCCGCTGGAAACTAATCATTGGCCTCGGCGGCTTGGCCGACAAGTCCGACGAGCTTCGGAATGGATGCTTGCTTTTTTAGGGGAGACGGCGCCATGTGAAGAGGGGAAACGGGCCAGGGAATTTCTGACAGCTGGAATTGTCTGACCTTTAATCAGGCATTTGTCAACTCCTTGAAATGCCCGGTCACCCTATAAGGATATCTCCGAGACAGAAATGTTCCGGAGAGCGACGAACCTTGAGCTATATTGAAAGTTGCCGTTGCTGGTGGCGGTGCAACTGTTGGTGATGAGACCGAGCGTGCCGGTAGACGGACGTTTGGAGGAATGGCTGTTGGTCTCAGGCCAAGTCATGATTGCGTGGTCTGGCGTCAGCTTGTTTCTCTCATTTCTTTGTTCCTTTGTTTTTCCCTGCCACAATGTCTCAGCTCGTAGATTTTTCGACCTCCCTCGTCCTGCTTCGTCTCTAAGTGGTGGTTGAAGTTCAGGTTGGACACCCAGGGCGCTTCCGGTGAGCCAGCTGACCCCACAAGCGTTGCTTGGAGAGACAGGATGCAGATATTCCATACGTACGGGGGCTTGATTCCTCTATTCTCTGCACCAAGGATGGGTCAATGGCAGTAATCAACTTCAAAAAGTTCCTCAAGTGGGATACTTGCCTGAGAGGTTGTCCGATGTTAAGCACAGTATGTAATACAGTGGGATGCCACTACAATAATTCCAATCGCACTGTACTTCCATCGTCCTTACTAACGGTCACGGCCCTGCGAGGCTCGCTTGACTTTTTCGTCTTCAACATCCGCCCTACTTCTTCACGACAAGAAGGCTTCCAAACATATTCCAAAAGGCTATGCGAGATACTACGGCGCGCCATGGATTCCTGCACCCCGTCAGCGCTCATCTGGGCGAGATATTCCCCGGCCGTCAGGCGGCATGCGAGGAGCAGATCCTGCCCACGGTTCTAGGCTAGCAACCACAAAGCCACACCCCTTGCCTAGCCCGCTTCCGCGCACCAAATTATTCTCCAAGGATACTCGCTCGCTCAGCATGGTCGATCACACTCCCGGTTAGATCCGCAGCCTGAGATCTGAAAGCTTACCTGCCGGCTTACCATCAACACTGCGCCCATTCCAAGCAGACACAGTGGGTAGTGGATGCGGCAACCATGGGTGTCCCCTCGCCGCCTCACCTTGGTCCCTACTCCGTGTGGGCTATCGTGGTTGCTGTTGCAACAAATACTACAACCAGAGCAGCCAGTCACTCACAGTAGGTCCATTTTCTGAGCAAGCTCTTGGTCCAGACAACCGTTGCTTTCATTTTCTGCTAGCGCCGAACCAAACGAAGGTTCATCGTTGGAAGGAGAGAGAAAAAAAAGCACTCGGTGTCTTGTGCTAGGTCGAATAGGGATCCTGTTCCGCTTGATGGACCCTCAACTTGGGACGACTCGATGGCACTCGCGTTTTGTCCCCTTCGGGGCATTGGACGGGTCCATCACGACTCAATGCCAAATCAATCCTGATATCCGGGAGTCTCACCACTGCCTTAGTTCCCCAAAACTCAGACCGTCTGCGGGAACCAATGGTTCGATAAAAAGCAAGAGATGCTTCCCTCGTTTGTGGGATGCTACCGTCCGAGGAACCAAAGGCCTAACGATAGAGCTGAATCTGGAAGATGGGACTAGCCTCTCTATCAAGACCGATGTTACATGAGGTTGGATTCATGACTTTAGTGACCGGAGTTAACGTCTATAGTTCGCGGAAAGGGACCAATGACCCAAACAACCGGGTTTGGAACTCGACCATGGGCTGCGACATGCATCCCGCCTTGATCGAGGAGGGAAATTGTCCAGCATTCCTCGGGATGATTGGATTCACAGCCAGGAACGTGGCTCCACGACTTGAAGAGCGACCTGGCGGTCCAGAGGAACGACAGCCTTCGCATCAACCGGCCTGGAGCGAGGGACGTCTGTGCCAGCTTTTGCGGGAGTCTTGAAGAGCCGGCTTGCTTCAGCCCACATCGGCCTCCCTGCATGGCGCAGCATAGCATGGCATAGCTTCAGAGGTCTTTGCATGGCACCCGCACACGGGAGACAGGCGGAGGGTCTGCATCAGTGCATTGTGTGTCACTGTCCTGTCTTTCGGCGAGCGGTTGGACGAGTAGTCCTCAACAGAGTGAGACCATCAGACAACGCGTCTGCTCTCGGAACAGACATGTGAGGCCGGAAGCAATCGGGGGCGGGGATGGGTGATGAAGAGCAGAGGACAAATTTACGGACTCGTCGTATCTACCTACGGCCACGCCGTGTGACCCGGCGCTTGTAGCTGAAAACGATGAAAAGCGACAGCCCTGTCAATTGCGCAAAAACGATCAACGTGGCGCCGAGACCAGCACAATAGCGGATATCTCAACAACTGAAGGTCTTCTCTGGGCAGAAGCCAGGTACCCCGGTGGCTACGGTGCGTGATGGCCCACGCCACACAGTTGAGTCCGGGGCGATCTTCAGTGCAACCAGCCAACCATGGACAATGGGCAGCGAGCTGTGGACAAAAACTATGGACATGGCCCCGTCAAGGCGACACCCCACCGACGGCCGCCAGACTTGTTCGCGCAATAGCGCTCCATTCCCACCGCGATGCAGCTCGACGCTAAACCTCCCCTGGCAGGGGCCCCTCCGACTCAAGCTTTTTTCTCCTTTGCTGCCGCTCCGCTGGGCGTCCTTTGCGCCTCGCCTTGCTCCCAGCACAGGCCCCCTGCCAGCCGAAGTGGGAAGTGCCAAATCTGCTCCTGGGTCCTGGGCTGCGACTCTGCTGAGCACTCGATTAGAGCTGATAGAAATAACCGGAATAGCCCATCCACAAGACCAGGAACCTCCCGGTTATAACCCTCAGGATCGACCACCTTGACAAAGTTGAATTGGGTTAAAACCCGCACGGAAACGGTTGTCGGATCCTGATTTATAGTGCGGGCCTGCTTCTCTCAAACCAATCCAATCTCCGCGGCGCTGTGGTGGCATACAAAAGCACATCTCATCGAGTCCGTCTTTTTTGTCCACCAACAAGGGGCTGTACAAAGTAGGTACTGTGCTGTGCCCACCCAGCAAGGCGAGGAGACAGGTCACAACAACCCCCGGACCAGTGCATCCCAGGACCGGCTCACGCTGTTCCACTCACGCCTGTGCCCACACCCACGCCCAACTTTGATCCAGAGATACAACTCAGGGCCTGTCCCCAGTTCTTGTTCTCGATTCCCCATCCTCCGTTTCCCGCCCTCGCTCTTTCAATTGCGACGGCCCTCTCTGCATCGCAACGTCTACCCTCGAGAGACGTGCCTCCCGTTGGGCGCCTCCCCTCTGCAAAGCTTCGCCACCCGACGGGCCTGCTTCGCTTCGCCTTCTCACCAGCGCGTCCCGTCGTCCCGACCCTCAATCCTCGATCCTCGTTACCGGACCTTGCATCGATCATCACCGCTCCGCCTCTAGCGTATCTCACCTATTCATCGACTTCTCCAGCTGACGAGCACCACACTATCTCGACCTCTTTCTACCCTCGATTGGACTGCGACCGACAGCGATTTGGCTCGGCTGAACGGCTCTTCCATCGGTTACCAGCTGGAACGACTCTTAACCGAAGTATCGGGTCAGCCATCAACTACGAGAACATCACATCGCGCACGATCGCCAACGTTCCCATCACATCCATACCATGTCGGGCGGAGATGTAACTCCAACCCCTGGGGTTGGTGGCAGCAATGCCAGCGAATTTGTGAGTGGGCAAGATGGCGATGGTCTCTCCATTAGACGTCAACTAATACTCCTTTTTCAGGTTCGCAAGTTGTATCGGTATGGCGACACTGCACTACTGGCCCTGACCTGGCTGCTTGAGCAATACTAACAGCCTACAAGAATGCTCGAGGACCCTGCGCATCAAGATGTCGCTAGATGGGGCAAGGACGGCGACACCTTCGTGGTCGTTGAGGCATGTTATAGGCGCATCCTTGTGAGGCTGATGAGATACTAACAGCTTGTAGAATGAAAAATTCACCCGCTCTATTCTCCCCAAGCACTTCAAGCACAGCAACATGGCCAGCTTCGTCCGACAGCTAAATAAATATGATTTTCACAAAGTCAGGCAAACGAATGACAGTGGCTCAGCTGCTAACGGCGCCAACGTGAGTCCAGCTCAACACCATAATTCTGTTCCCATGTTAACCGTGTGCGCAGACACTCGAGTTCAAGCACCCCAATTTCAGAGTCGGCAGCAAGGATGACCTGGATAACATCCGCCGAAAGGCACCTGCGCCTCGGAGAACGCAGGCGACTGAGGATTTCACGACTAGCCACCATATCAGCGTCATGACTGAGCAACTCACAGCTACCCAGCAACAGGTGCAACAGCTCCAGGAACTCTTCACCGAAGTGTCCCAAACCAACCGACTCCTTGTCAACGAAGTTTTGACGCTGCAAAAGATGCTCAACGCACAAAAGCAATCCCAGTACGAGATGCTCAACTTCCTTTCCACCTCTAGCAACCGCCATCAGCAGTCAATGCACCTCAACGTCGGAGCCTCTCCGTTGGATGGCGGAGACGATTCGGCACCCGAATTGCGTCGAGCCCGCGAGCTTCTTTCCAGCGTCACGCCGGACCAGATTGCTGACCGAGAGCTCGAGCGCCTTCAAGGCGTCTATGGATCTCCTCCTGATTCGGCAGTCGTCATCCCGCCGGCGTCGATGCCCATGATGCACGATCCGATGAACGACATCAACCGTTATCCCGTGTACCCGGTCGGCCAGACTGTCGGTATCGATCCGTTCCATTCGGACCACATTCACAAGATCCCATACGCAATCCCCAACGACTCAAGTGGCAATGCCATGCAGGAAGTGCCTGCTCCCCAGCCCATCAACACACAGTCTCAAACAAGCTCCAACTCTTCCAGCAACTCGGCGTTGATGTGGGCATCAAGGAAGCCCCGAATTCTCCTTGTCGAAGACGACCCAACCTGCGCTAAGATCGGTATCAAGTTCCTCAAGTCCATGGGATGTGAAGTCGAGCATGCCGTACGTGATCTTGTCCCTCAATATCGCCCTCTCGTTGGCTTTGACTGACTGTTGGATTAGCAAAACGGAGCTGAAGCGTACAGCCGGATCACAAGTGTCGGCCGTGACCACTTTGACATGATCTTCATGGACATCATCATGCCCAGGCTGGATGGTGTCTCAACCACCATGTACATCCGACAAGACTGCCCTGCTATTCCCATCGTGGCCATGACGTCGAACATCCGATCAGACGAAGTGCACTGTTATTTTGAGCACGGTAAGCGCTAGTCGTAGTAGGATTCTCAAGGGCGAGAGCTAATCTTGCCAACAGGCATGAATGGGGTTCTGGCCAAGCCATTCACCAAGAGCGGGATGCAGAAGATTGTCGAGAATCACTTGAGCTATCTCCTCAAGAATTACGACCCTTCAACCCAACAGGAGTCCGGCTCGGGATACGTGGTAGGCGGTGCAGGCTACATGAACCCTCCCAGCAACCTCACCACACCCGGCGGAACGACCTTCAAGTTTGAGACGACTCCCACGCCTCCTGCAACCGGTTCGACTTGGTCACCAGGTCAGATGCCACAGGCATCGCCGATGGCAACGGGACTGGACCAAGGATATGGCATGGTGAACGGGGCCAACCAATATGGCTTGACGCCCACCAGCGCGACTCGAGCCACTTTCCCAGCAGGTATCTCACAAGGGCAGCCCAGCCAAGGGCGCATGGATGGCCAAAGTCCACCAGAAAAGCGACAGCGCACCTACGTTTAGGCTCTCTGAAGAGGCTGCGTGCTTTGGTCTTTGTCGACGTAAGCGGTCGAGTACATCATGAGGAGTACGGCGTTCGAGGCGCAGTAGCGCAGATCATGACAATCGTGGGCCGACGTGTCTGGTCTCTGGATGGGTAGGGTTGTTTGTCGCATATGTGATTCGGGCGGAAGACGCCTGATTTTGTTCATGACGAACGAAGGCATTCAGCGAAGAGAAGGAACTGGGACTGCCAGCAGCGGGACGATGTGTTGACCGTCTGCGAGCAACTGACGGCGCGTGTATGGTTCGTTTTTGGGGTGCATGTCTGATGAAACTGTTTGATACCTGCGTATAATATCATTGTCATTCGGGGGGACCTGTTCCTATCCCCAGCGCATCTGAAGAGCCTATCCCATCTTCGCAAATGTGTGTGTGTCATCGAGTTTGCTTGGCTGAGTCGCTTTGTTGTTGCGTACGCGTACGGGATCGACGAGGGCGACACTGGCTTCGTAAGGAGAGACGATCGACGGGAAGGGTTATGCATGGTTCAAAGTTGACGGAACACTCGGGAAACGTCAGGATAGAGAGGGACGGTCGCAAAGATATACCCAGCAACGCTCTTTACCTGTGGCAGGGTTGTCCAGGTGTGGCACAGGGAGGTGCAGGTCCATTGAGTTCTGGACCGTCTCGGCTGGTGGGGTTGGAGATGTTTCGACAGGCAGATTTCCGTGGGACCGCCCGCCAAAAGGATCATGGCACTTTTGGAGCCGGGACTTTTTTTTCACCGGCGGTTTTTTTAGAAGCCGTTTTGTCGTACAGGCGAGTGAGTGTGCGTGTGCGTGTGGTTTGGGTGACATTAACGGCTGGGCTGGACTGGACTAGACCGCCGTGTTGGTGGTGCGGCGCATGGGGACGTTTGTTTTGAGATGCGTGAGGTTTGCGACTTGGTTGCGTGAGATTCTGTTTGTTGGGTGTCGGACCTGAAGATGCCGATGCTCGCATTATGAGATGGGAGATGGCTGGGTTGTTGTTGAATGTCAAAATACAGAAGTGGTTGTGGTTGTTGAACTCTAAGGTGACTTGGTTAACTTTACCACTTCGAGGTGGCTGGCTTCTCGAATATCCATCACCCCAGATCGAAAGTAATAATCAAAAGGCGCAGATCCAAATACCGGGGGAAAAGGTCCTCCCTCGACCATGTGGTGGCAGTGCAGTGAGTGCTCCCATCATTTCCATCCAAGACGAAGGGCCCCCCCCCTGTCCGGGCTGGCCCTGGTTGACTTTGACATGGCATCGCATTCGAAGAGTCCAGACTGACGGGCTAGAAGTTCTAGGCACAACGCTACTGCGCGCAATGGGAGGAATGACGTAGGTTGCATCATCATTATCGTTCGAGGGCTTTTTGTCATGATGCATGTTGGCGCTCTGGATGCTCTCCACAGCTTGAGGTGGTTGAGTCGGCTGGGTAGAGTCGGTTTCTTTCTCTCGAACTCGTTCATGGTTGTTGGTGATACTGATGGAAAGCCGCATAGAGCTGTGCAACACACCCTGCGGCTTCCCTCCCACCATAGCAGATACCTTGCATTTGAGCTAGCCGTTAGACCCTGACGGGAAGGCAACGCAAGGTTATCATAAGGGAGGGCGATATGTCACCATTGTCCGGGGATTTGACCGTGAGTGTATGTTGGTATGGGCCAGAACGCCTGCTGTCCCTAGCTCTGCATCACGAGGATAAGCGTGCAGAGGGAGGGATGAAGCCAGTTCCAGGCACTTTTGGAGGATAAGCTGAGTGAGATGCTTCTCAGGGCGCACCAAGCTTCCAGTTCTAGACTTGACGCTCAACAACTGATTTCCCCACAAAGTTCAGGGAGACAGAAGTTAACATATTGGTTATGTCATGGCTAAAGACGTCCTGCGCCCTTTTCTGGCGATTCTAGAAGGTTTAGTCGTTGCCAACACGTCATTGTCGGGAGAGTTCAGAGACATCCAGATCCGCGGTCCTGGATCTCGCCATGTCCAGACACTCAGTCCAGCCCGGGGGCCGGGGGGGCCAGACTCGCCAAAACTTGGTCTTTTCAACGGTTCGGCCGGGCCTAGAAGTGGTCTCATCATGGCATTTAACCTCGCCCTTTACGATCCAACTTTTTGGAACGGAAAGACAAGGTCGACACGGTTTGCTCATGGTTGGCTGCAACTAAAGTTGAGTTGGGGCAGAAAGAGATTCAAGATATGCGGCTAGGAAATTGACTGACATATTAATGATCCGACCCAGGCCTGTTTGCGGACAAAAGTACCCTGTCACTTTCTGCAATAGAGCATCGATGCCGCCTTATGAGTCGATGGTGCCGTAGGGCTGAATATGTCTCCATCACCAGTGGACACTTGGGAAGCTCTCGGCCAAAGCCACGACAAGGGCGTGAAACGCTGGGTTTCTGAACCAAAATTAGCTCCTGTGTTAATGGAACTGCACGCAAGCGACCGTCGAATAAGTACCTTGTGATAGCCTCTTGCTACTCAATCCTCTTTGGGGATCGTGCTCCGTTGCAGGTGCTTCAGCTGGATATATTTGGAGATGACTCTCCGGATTGAGACATAAGATGCGAAGAATTGCAGGTAATGTTCAGCCGGAGCTATGTAGGGCAAGTCGCAGGTCGATGCTCTGGCCCTGATCCTTATTGAAAAGAACTCGATGTCTTGTAAGGTTCGCCCAAGGAGTCACTGCTTGAGTTGTTGAAGCGGCGTCATAGTCCAACACTTCGGCGATACCGTCTCCAATGGCTAGTTACAATAGACTGCATCAGGTCTTGGACCTCTTGGCCATAGGCTTGTCCATGCTCGTTCCTCCTGCATATGCGAGCTGGCATAACCCAATGGAGCATTTCTAGTCCGACTACAACCACGGTCTGCAGGACATTATCCACAACAATTGCTCCGAAACGTATGCGATATATCTCGAAAATCGCCGAAATGCCACCAACGTTCGGCCGAGCTTGCGTGATTTTGGTGTGGGATCAATGACGAGTGACATGGTCGAATGCATCCTCCAGAGCACGCCAGAGTTCATCAAGGCCAAGATGGGTGCCGCCGCCATTGTGCTCGGGCTGGCGCCAACCATCATCGCAACTCTCGGCGTGAGACCGCAGGAGACTGCCGTACTATCGGTGGTTGGTTGTCGCCATCTCCTTGCTTTCGGTATTGCCGTCGGCTCGCCAGCCCTCAACGCCTACCGGGCGTCCGAATACAGATCCGTCATCGACAGCCTCCGAGAAAAGTCACCTAGGCGGGCCGACTCCATTCGAAGACTTGATCCCATCATAACAGCCATCTCCTACAGTCTGACTGCGGCTTCGATCGCGAACATCGGCGAGCTAACGCATCGACTCGGGGCCCGAGTTATCTTCACAATATTTCCTGACTCTCAATACTTGGCTCTCCTCTGGGCGTTTCTAGGTGTTTTCATCCACTTTATGGCGGGCATCTCCATGCGAATGCGAGTATCGTCCGAAGCTAAGTCTGTCGAGGAGGAAGTAACCCAGGGCTCGTGGCCTGTGAGTGTGGCCAAGGGTCAGATCGACATCATGGCTCGACGATCCAAGATCGTCTTCACTGTTCGCCCCGAGTCTCTGCTCTTTTCTGCCATGTCGTTAATCCCAACCATTTTCACTGCCTGTCACATCATCTTCGGCACACTGGTCTTCTCCAGTATCCTGTTCATCTCGGTCAACAACAGCTTGTCCGTGGTGGGACGCCTCATGGCTAGCGCCATTGTATGCCGAATTATTGTGACGTTTGAGCTCCTCGTCCTTCGCGAGTCGATAGAGGAGGAGGCTGTCGACCCGGCTGTTACTCGGACGAACACCCACGTTTTGAGCTTCAAGTGACGGTGCCCCGAAGCAAGTCTGCTTGGCTAGGCCAGCCAAGGGGTTGGATCCAAAGTGTAGATGGAGAGTTTTGGGCCAAAGCCAAATGCGGTTGCGCGAGGATTATGAGCGCACGAAGTGATGATTGAGAAGAGAAGCTAAGTTGAAACGAACATGGAGATATCGTCAGGGATTATGTAAGTGATGGGCCGGTTGCTGTGCCTCGTCTTCAGACCTGCTCCTTCCTGTAGATACTCAATGAATCTTAGTTGGATATGCAGGTGCACCTACCCAGCCTCACTTAACTATACCTCAGTAATCATCACGACTAATATACCTATCCACGTTAAATGACAACTCGATGAATGCTGGGAGACAGCTGACGTGTATGCTCCAAGCACATTCCATACATATCAAAGAAATTGTTACCTATTCAACCTGGTCTGTCCCTACTAAACGCCGTGCCATGGTATAGATGCATATATACAGCTCAATGTCCCCTACTCGTTATCCGCCCCCAGCAGTACAAATTACAGTCAAGCAACCAACCCATCAATTTTTCAAGCTCGTTCCAACCCACATAACCCCAATCTTTCTATCTTTCTATCTCCTCTCACTCTTCTCCACCTGCTGTGTCGAAAAAGAGCAGAACTTGTCCTTGATGGCAACAACCTCGTACGTACCCTCCTGGCTCGCCTTGACCACCTTGCTGTGCTCGTACGAGACGTCGTGTCTCGTCTCGAGCACTGCGCCCCGCTGGCCCTTCTTTGTATTGCTGCTGCGTGTGTAGGTGAATTCGAAGGGCGGCGTTCCCCAAAACTCAAACAGGATGTCAACATCATTGCCTTCGTGGATATCTCTCACACTGAGCTTGCCACGGCTAATATGGACACTAGGTAGCGGGTGGATCGTCTTGGGGATATTGACTGCTGCACGACACTCGCTAGCTTTGTCTGAGACGCTGGTGATGATGAACTCGCCAGGCTTCTCTGCAATACGGCGGAAGTTGGTGGTCTGTGACTTCGCATTCCAGCGTCCATTAAAGTCATACGTAATGTCGAAAGGAGGGGTGCCAGAAAGGGTGTAGGCAATACGCTCGCCCACACAGAAGTCGCGTCGGGATTCGAGAGGGTAGATCGATGGGGCGTCGAAGAGCTGGATCTGCACTGACGGGCCACCAATCTCGTACTTGTGTTGGCAGCCTCGTGCATCGCGAACGGTGCGAATACGGACTTGCTGTGTGCCAAGACGGAGATGCTGGCGGGGAATCTTCATGCCATACGAGTTGGAGTCGATAGAGGGGATACGGTACGTCTCAGGAGGAGAACCAGCCTGGTGCTTGATCTCCACCTCGACATAGAAGGGGGCAACACCAGTGAGTTTGATGGGAATAGTGTCTTCGTGCTCTTGCTCCTCCATGCAGTACTTGAATGACTGGCCTGGCTTGGTGAAGCCCGCAGAGGGCTTGGCGTTGACGCGTTGTTTGATGACCAAGGGGTCAAAGTTCTTGTCACTGTTGTAGAGGTTATCTGCCAGCCCGGAGAACTTGTACACATAGTCGCCGGCCTTGGAAGTGTCCATGGAGATGGCTGCCTTGGAGAGGGCCGCGTCAAAGTCCTTGCGGCTGATGGCGCTGGCACCCTGGAAAGATTTATGCTTGACCTCGTACTGGACATGATAGGGAGGTGACCCTGCGATGTGTTAGTAAAAGGTTGCTAGGTCTCTGGTATAGTCTTGGCTTACCTTTAAGATTGACCTCGAAGCCATCAATGTCTCCTTCGCAGACGTCCTGTTTCACAAACAAATCCTCGCTAGGACTGATGCTTGGCGAATTGACCAGAGAAATCTTGGGGCGCGGGAACCAGTCCACTTCGAACTTGGAGGCTGTGGGCTCTACAGATCCAGGGCACTGGTGGTCCCTAACGTCCACTAGTTCGTAGGTGCCACGCGACCTGACAAAGAGGAAGTCGTTGGCGCTGTGTGCGTGCTTGGTCAATACATCGCCTGTGCCGTCGAGATTTCTGTACGTAATAGTGAAGGGCGCCTCTCCCTGGAGACGCAGCGGCAGTCGCAGCGGCGTGTCCTCAACAGCCGTAATCTTCTGTTTGTGATCGACAAAGCCAAAGGCTGCTCGAGGCTGCTGTCGTCGGACGGAAATCTTGACTTGATCCTGGAGGAACGTCCGGCAGCCGCGCCTATCCTGGACGCTGCTCAGGGCAAGGATATATTCTCCTCCCTTGCTCAGTGCAGCCGTCTTGATCCTGAATGTGTTCTCCTGGATACCTGTAACTCTCTCCGACTTCCGCTTGCCGTCGTGCACGATCTCCCATTCCAGGTTGAAAGGGGCATCGCCGTAAAGAAGCACATCCAGTCCAACCTCCGAGTCTAAGCAGGCGCTGATCGTCCGACTGGGGCTAGCAATCACGGCGGAGGCTGCGGGCTTGACTACCTGCTCCAAGACCTTGTCGTCGCCAGTAAGAGGCAAGCTGGTGTAGATGGCGTCGTCGATAGACTTGAAGACATATTTATGACGACCTGCCATCTTAGGCACCAGCTCCAGTTGAGATCGCAGGCCTCCGACGCGGTGGACTTGTCTATCTGTATGGCCATCGGTAATGACATCGTACCTGACCACAAAAGGAGGTGTTCCAACCAGATCCAAGTCCACGCGAAGTCCGATGGTGTTGCCCGCGCATTTGTCAGGAATTTCCTCGGAGCGGATAGAAAGAGAGGGTTCCAGGGGATTCAGGAGGAGGCAAGAAGATGGCTCATCAACCTCGCCCTTGCAAAACCCGCTCGACACAGACTTCAAAGTATACAGACCGGGCTCAGAGACACGAGGCTTGTCCTGGGAGTTTTTGGCCGAGTAGCGTCCAGGCAAAACTTGGTCTCCATGATCTCCGCTGTTAGTTAGGGAATCGATGGGCGAAAACTCCCAACTAAGTTCATGAGAAGTGTCGTCGGGGGAGTTGGGGAGGGAGAAAGAAACGGGAAGACTGGCGGCTCGGCCCTTGGCAACCTTGATAGGGTTCCGCAGGTCGCAGCCATCCAACCGCACTTTAGGACGCTCCTTGACTGTGAACCTGTGAATCAAGTTCTTGGGTCTCGTCCTGTCAGTCTCGTCAATCTCAGTGTACTTGACCACATTGCCAAAGGCGTCATGAACTTCGTCCACAGAGTACTCCCACTCGCCCGATGAGGTCATTGATTCATTAAGGCCAACCGTGACCTTGGACGGCCGGACCCATGAGATGTCGTCTTGATTCTCCAGGGCGAGGCTCGACGAAGCGCCGAGGAGCGGGGAGGAGAAGCCGTCAGGCTGGAGGCTCTGGAAATGGAAGCTATGATCCTTGCCGTTGATAGTGCGGCTGTATACGATCTTGAGAGGAGGCGTGCCGGTAACATCCAAGGCGAGGTTAGAGAGGTCCTGGATACATCGCTGGGAGCCGACAGAAGACCTAATTGAGGCCTTGGGGCAGGGTACCACATATGTATCCTTGGTGGCCCGCTGAATCGTAAGGTTGTGCGTGTCAACAACCTGTCCAAGTCGATAGACACCGGCCTTCTTAATCGGATAATCCCACTGGAAGCCGGACGTGGTTTGATCAACGGTGTGTTCCTTAATTTGCTTACCAACCTTCCTGACTTCGCGAGGCGGGATTCTAATCGTCTCTTCCTCGTTTGTGTCGAGATCGATTCGAATCAGCTCGATTGAGTCAGGGATGGTGGCATTAAAATAAATCGGCACAGAGACAAAGCTCTTCGGCTTGTCGCTTAAGCAGAACGGATGTTGCTCGGGATTGAGAACGGCCGAGCCCTCGGGCAGAATGTTGATAATTTGCTTTCCCATGATGAGGGAATGGTTATTCAGAATGTTCGACACCTTGACATTGTGCTCGGAGACGGAGATTTCGCGGTCGTAGAGGACTTTGGCGAAGCCGATGAGCCATGATTGCCACGGGATCTAGACCTGGTGCTTAGCTTGGGGTGCGATCGGTTTTTTTTTCTCGGGTGACTTACCGGAATATTAAACATGAGCATGTAGTTGAGTACAAGGTGTAAAGAAAAGACGGTGGTAACGACAGGCTGTGACAGCTCAAGCCATGGTATCCTCAACTCCGGAACACCAAACAGGAAGGCAAAGTCAATAAAGATCCATTTTAGGAACAAGAACCAAGAGGTATCGCCATCCTCGACCACCTGAAGCCAGTCGTAGAGCTTCCATGCCCATAGCAAGACGTAGACGCCGAATGCGTAGAGACGCTGTTGGGGGGCATCGAGAACCGTCAACGGGATGACGGGCTGGCTCAGGGCGCCCTGGGGTTGGACATTCTCGGGCGCGAGAGGTAGAGAAGGGGATTTTGAGGCGGAGCCCTTGCCGGCAGTCGGCGAGCCGGGCGAGCTGGGAGTCTTTTGGTCGCTGTATCGTCGAGCAGCGGTAGCTGGGGTAGCTGGGAACCCAGACCGCAGGCGGGGAGTCGCTGAGCTCATCGCAGTCGCATTCCGGGGTGAGGAGGCGCGCCTAAAAGGAAAGCATGGGAGAGCAAGCAAGGTCGCAGCCTGGGCGATCGAGCACAGGAGGGTGACGGGTTGTTGCGCGTCGTGGAGGTTGGAAAACCCGAGGGTGTGTTGTTTGGTGGTTGATGTTTTGAAGGTCCGGGGCTAGTTTTCACGGACAATGGAAATTCCTTAGGGAAATGCGTCACGTCAGGACGCGACTTGTGAAGAGCAGTGCCTGGCAGGGGTACCTCCCCCAGCTTTAGGGTACCTAAATCCTAGGCTCGACATATCACACAGTGCTGGCCTCAAAGGCCATTAATTGCGTTTGCTAGAATTGATCATATTAAATCATGGATCTTAAGAACAGCAAGATATCATATTTTAAAAGGTTTTCAGCAAAAAAACTCGTGTTCATAAGCTACTGGAGTAGGCTCTTTTGTCTTTAATCAAGCGCTGCTTGAATTGATTGGCGTGCAAGCTGCTGTTCCTAGCTAGAAACACTAAACAATCTAGTATCATTGGCCAAAAAAATATGGAGCTCTTGAACCCCGAGCTCTCGAGATGGAATGCAAGCTTGAGCTTCCTCTAACATACAGCTTGCTATCTCAGCTGCAGTCTCGCAACACGGCAAGCCGGCAACCTTCCCAACCACCCCTACTGCCATAGCTCAGACAAGGGCACATGTCTGGGCCTCTTGGTCCCTATCTTGATGTAGATAGGCGGCGTCCTTGAGGCACAGGAGCTCAAGCCCAGCTGGGTTATTCCAGTTAAAAGTGTAAAAGAATGTCAACCTAAGTCGGTTCGAATAAAATAAAAAAAAGGTCAGTTCGCTCTATTTTATTTATAGCCCACCTCTTTGCGACCCCATCCAGGTTCTTTGTGCCGGGCACTGGAAAGCCCTGTGTGACTGCCGTCTCTCATTCTGAGAGCCCGATGAATGGAGGGATGGATGGATGGATGGATGGATGAATGCCTGGGCTTTCGGGCGGCAAGTTGACGACCACAACATGCGCAAACCAACCCAAACATCAACAAGCCGCCTCAACTTGAACCTGCTCAATGGAGGATGACACATCGATATTTAAAAAAAAGCACCGGGACCGTTGCGCATGACCTCTGAATAATCCTACCTCGCTTCTCCTCCATGACAGTGCCAGCTCCGGCTCTTGCATCATTACCTACCTACGCGCCAATCTCTTCACCTCTCTTTTCCACCTACACGATGACAGATGAAATCGCCATGGAGAATAATGTTCAGGCTGACGAGTCGCATAAGGGTGAAGATACCCTGTCAGATACTCCTTCTCTCCGTCGGTCCAGCCGTCTTGCTGCCAGGCCTCTGGAGATCACCGACGCGCCGGCTACTATGGGTGAGCCGAGGCGCAACCCGAAGCGCAAGGCTACCGAGGCAGCAAATGAAGTAAATCATATCACCAGCAAGGATTCTGGAGAACTGCTCGACGAGGCGCTGGCGCCACTCTCACAAAAGGATATCCAAGAGTGGGAGGGATGGATCGAGCTCGAGTCGGAGCCAGTGAGTATATCTTCCTTGTGCGATACGAGGCGTCTCTGACTTGCACCCACCTAGGCCTTCTTCAACATTATTCTACGGGACTTGGGTGTTAGGAACGTTAAAGCACAGGAGATTTTCACCATCGACCAAGATTCTCTTGCATTTCTACCGTATGTTCTCTGGACCGGCACATCCTGCTGCAACTCGCGCTCACAGAACCTAGACAGCCAGTGTATGGCTTGATATTTCTCTTTCAATACATTCCCGGATACGACGAGGTGAACGAGGAGCAAGACACAAGTGATGTATGGTTTGCAAATCAAGTGAGTTATTGTCTTATCAATTATCCAACTTTATCTCATCTCATCTCCATTAGACAACCAATAACGCATGCGCGACTGTCGCCATGTTGAACATCGTCATGAACGCCGAAGGCATCGAGCTTGGCGACAAGCTCCAAGACTTCAAGGAATCGACAAAGGACCTCAATACCGCCCTCCGCGGGCATCAGCTCAGCAAGAACACCTTCATCCGCACCATCCACAACTCCTTCACTCGGCGGATGGACCACCTCAACGCCGACCTAGCCCTGGAAAACGAGGTATCCGACGCCAAGTCCAGCAAGTCCAGGAAGCGCAGCGTCACAAAGAAGGGCAGGAAGGCACCTAGGAAGAAAAAGGTCCAGCCAGATTATGCTTTCCACTTCATCGCCTATGTTCCCGCCGGCGGCTATGTCTGGGAGCTGGATGGGCTTCAGAGCAAGCCCCACAGGTTAGGTGAGTAGGCCTCAACCCCAGACTCGCCATTATGATCTTTGAGCTTACCCTTTTCGCTCAGATGCTGTCCCGGGAGGTGACTGGACCACTGTTGCAAGGCCCCAGATTAAGCATCGCATGCTGCAATACGAGGAGAGCCAGCTATCCTTCAACCTCCTCGCATTATGCCAAAGCCCCCTTGCCGCTCACAAACAAACCATCGCACACGCAGTTGCGTCTCTCCGTCACCTCAATACCCACCTGCAGTCATGTTCGACTTTTACAGAGCTTGTCGCTGCACACGCGAAATCCCTCAACATCGAGGACCCGCGTCTCCTCTCTGAATATAACCTTAGCCCATCAGACATCACCGGTATACCTATTCCTGAAACCCTGGAGGAAAAGACCAAGCAGCCCGGTTTCGACACCAAGAGCGCCTACGATCTGCATCAGGAGCTCGTCATAGAGGTCAAGGCCGCAATGGGCGAGTACCGCGCAGAACTAACAGCTATAGCGGACGACGAACAACGCGTAAAGGGCCGCAAGAAGGACTTTGGCCCTGCGCTGCACAAATGGATGAAGAAGCTCGCAGAGAAGGGCGTTCTGGAGGACGTCATCAAGGCGTCATGATGGTCTAATACAACGTCGATGTCGAGGTTACGAACCGGAGTCGACTGTGACGGGCTTATCTTGGCAGATTCTTGTCCGCATTTGCCTTACGACGGGGACGGAGTTGTTGGAGGGCTGAATAAAATAGACCACGTATGGGCTTTGAATTTGAATTGGAACGTGACAAATTAGACTACCCTCTACCATAAACAAAATACTCAAACTTCGCTTTTTGTGTCATACTCATGATAGAAAAAGCAAACACCCAACAGATCTCAGTCCCTTTTTTTGTTTTTAAACGCCAATCCATCTCCATGCGTCTAACATGAAACCCCATGTAGCCAGGCACCGGACATGCATGTTAAAGCAAGGAAATACAAAGTTAACCAACGGAAAAAAAAAAAAGAAATGAAGGAAGGGGGGGGGGGAAGGACAACCTTTCAGTCATCGGGGTACTGTTCTGTGATGTTGGACACAAAGGTGCATGTCTCGGGGTCAAATCTCTTGAAAAATTTCCCAGCTTGTGGGAACAGGCTCTCAGGAACCTCGTCGGGGTCTTCAATGAGCACGATGTTGTCTTGAGCGATAACGTGCCGCTCAGTTCCCGTTGTGCGTCTATTCACAACCTCGGTCAGCTCGGAAGGACAACAAGAGAGAAACGGGAAACTTACAGGCACGTGTAAAACGTCTGGTTGCGGGGACGCACCAGGTTTGGTAGTTCTGTATCGCTGTTATCGTCCAGCGTCTCGTCAATGGCCACGGTATGTGGCATGGGCAGTCGCCGCGTACCCTGGTCGGTCCAACCGTTGACAACGCCGATCCAACCGTACCGCCGGTGTTTAAACACTTGTCCAATCTTGTAGAGCACCGGCTGCCTCCTCTCGCTGTTCCTGTGGAAGATGGGGGGCGCGAGTTCATCCAGCTCGTCGACGAGACCCAAGACCTCGCGGGGGTCATCCCATCTGCGGGGATTATTCCTGATAAATCTCTCGCGGAAGGGGCCAAAGCGATCGTACAGGGGGAATATGTACTTCTCGACCAGCCATGCATCCTCGTGCCAGCTCTTGGCAAATCGGCTTAGGAACGGTTCCAGCACCTCGTCCCACTCGAAAGAATCGACTGGTGTGAGAAGCAGGGACGCCCACAGTGCTGAGTAGAGAGCGGCATCGATGTTGGAGGTATCGTTGCCCGTGATAAGTTGCGTCAGCTCAGGGCCAGCTTCGTTCCGAGCCTCAATGACCCTCGCAGCCGTGGCTCGGATGTTGCGCGCCGTCCGCATGGCAATGGCGACAGGACTTACAGGGGACAGAAAGACGTCGCTGCTCGTCTGCCAGCCAAACTGTGAGAGCATGGCCTGTAGATCAGCCAAGGGCACTTCTTCGCTGGAGCCGTACGGATCCAGGTACATCCTTTCCAGAGGCGCGCCGGGCTGAGCAGCAGGAGCGCCGTCCAGTGTTTTGCCCTGCTCCGCGAAAACTATAGCATGGACGTGAGTTGGGAATGCACAGCATTGTGCGTGCAGGCCTAGCCTTTCTGCAATGCAGCAAAAGATGGCGCTGGAGATGATGGGGATGGAATCATGGTCTTCGTGACGCAGAGCCTGGCCGATGAGACAGTTTCGCAAGTTTCGGTAATTCCGCTCGGGATACTGCAAACCTGTGAGGTTGTTCACTCGAAGCCAGCGGTTGAGCTCCAATGCCTTCTGTCGCGTCGTCAATTCGTCGATGTCTGGCCTACTCTGACGAAACTCTGCAGCTCTTGTGTCAAGGATATGCGCGATCTGATAGGTCTTGTGAGCATGACGGAAGGTGGCTGAGGCTGAGAGGCTTCTTACATCGTCTAAATCCCCTGGCTGATCGTGAAGCACGAATAGATCGAAAGCGCCTAGTGCTCGCTCGAGACTGAGGCCCGAAGAATGCGCACCAGAGTCTGTACTTGCCAATTGGATCTTGTGCCATTCCTCAACAGCGAGACTCCTGTGGATGCTATCCAGGAGTGACTTGCTGTAGTATCTGGTGTTCTGCTATCAGCGTTATGGAAGAGATGAAGTTGGTTTATGAGAGGCTCACCGCCGCGCCAGAACATCATCGGCAGAATCTTCCGTGTTGCACTGCTCTAGAAGAAAGTCCTTGGCGTCGTACCCAAACTTGCAGACCTTTTCGTACCTCCTCCAACGACCAACTTTGGTCGCGAGTATGTCGTCTAAGAGGCGATTAAGCTGGGCATTGCGGCACTTTCGTACAATGAAAAGATCCTTCCACGGAGTGTCGGATGCTCTCCCTTTCAATCGACGATGAAAATTATGCTCTGGATGCCAGAAGCTGAAGTTGCTCTGGCAGTGGTATCTCCAAAGCAGGGGCTCATGGGCAAGCCGCCTTAGACGATGCGAAAGGAGCTGAAAGCTCGAGAGATTGTCTTCAGGGGGGACGTAGTAGAGTAGGTGCTGAATTATTTCATCAGGTACTTGTGAAAAAAACATTGCGGCGTCTCAGATGAGAATGAGGTAATCCCTGGAAACAAAGAAAGACTTGCGGTGACGCGAGATGAGATGGGCTGGATCGAGTACAGAAAGCGAGACCCTTGCAGGGAAAAAGAGCCTTCCAGGTTGGTGCAATGGAGGTCTTAACGGTAGAAGGTGGTTAGGGCCTTTTGATTGTCTAGAAAATCCCCGGGCTGGGCTGTCGATCAACAGCACGAAGATGTCATTGTGCCTCCCCTGGCGCAGCGAACGACCTCTCGCCTCATTCAGTCGCACGATGTTATCATCCTTGGTCTCTGAGTTGGCAATCGACTTAACGGGGTCATTGCTGTTCCGGGGTCATGACGATGCAGTCAGCCGATTCACGCCTCTGATTGGCTCATATTTCTCCAACTGGGGAAAGCAGCAATTGGCTCAGATTTGTTTTGCATCTAGGCCGGAAAGGGATACAAAGTAAACAAAAACGCGCCTGGTCTGGGCTTCTTAGACTGGCTCCATTACGGCCCGCGCGCTTCAATTCCAATACCATCTCTACGTGCCGGGCACGACTTTATCTTCAGCTTCATCTTACAATAACTTCCTCCAACAACCCTCGGAGCCTTCCCCAGAGACCACTCCGCTCCATAGCGAGCGCTTATCTCCCGTCTCTGTATCATGCATTGCCTCCCCGAAACACGGCATTCCTAAAGTTCACAACCGCCCACGCACGACCGCCACCATGGTCCAGCCAGACTTTGGCGGCGCGCTTGACACCCCGCGAACAAACATTGGGGATGCGACCTACCTCAGCCGACAGCCTGACTTTGCCGACATATCACAAGAGGCATCCTTCCAGTCACCCCCGAAAGAGGGCAACCTCCTTCAGCAGCTTCGCAATGGCCGCTCCAACGGCATCAACCTTCGCACCCCGCGTCAGAGGGGACCCTTAGCCGACCGCCGAAACCTTCCTCCCAGCGTCGGAGGCGCCGAGTTCACACCCTTGCTCAAGTCGGCCACCAGAAACAGCGTGCGACGCTACGGCAAGGAGAATGGCACCGCCGTGCCCAATACGCCTGCATTGGACAAGATCGACGAGGGTGACCTGACCCCCGTTCCCCGCATGGACGCGTCCATGTATACGGGGTCGCGCAACCAGTCCTACATGGAGAACACTATGCCCGAGGTTGACAGCAGTAGCGCTGCCTCGACCCCAATGGCACTTCCCCGTAGGAGAGGTGGTGACAAAGGCCCTCTCCAAGATGGTAACCAGCTATCGTTGCGGGAGCAGGAGAATGTGATTGATAGAATCGAGAAGGAGAACTTTGGCCTGAAGCTCAAAATTCACTTCCTCGAGGAGGCGCTCCGAAAAGCTGGGCCTGGCTTTAGCGAAGCCGCCCTCAAAGAGAACACAGAACTCAAGGTCGACAAGGTCACGATGCAACGAGAACTCCACCGATACAAGAAGCACCTGACAACTGCCGAGAAGGACCTGGAGAGCTATCGCCAGCAAATGCTGGAGCTTCAGGACAAGGCCAAACGAAAACACGCCGATCAGAACCAGCAAGGAGAGATGGAGAAGCTACGACGACAATTGGAAGACCGCGAAGCAGACATCGAAGATCTCCAACGCCAGCTGGACCAGCAGCAAGGGAACAACGGCCAGGTCGAGAAACTACAAGACGACATCGGAGACCTAGAAGCAGACCTTCGAGAAAAAGACCGATTACTTGGTGAACGCGAGGACGAACTGGAAGATCTCAAGGATCAAATGGAGAACCTCCAGGACAAAGTTGGAGACGCGGAAGAGACTGCCAAGGATGCCCAGCGCAAAATGCTAGCGATGGAAGAAAAGGCCCAGCACAACGAAGAGCTAGAAGAAGCCAAAGACACTATTCAAGACCTCGAGTATAACATTCGTCGCCTGGAGGAGCAGATGGAAGAGGCGAAAACTAAGATGGAGGAGGCGGTGTCTGAGAAAGAACGAGCCGAGAACGACCTGGAAGAGTTGCAAGAAGAGATGGCCAACAAGTCTGTTGTCACCAAGGGGCTTTCACGACAAATTGAAGAGAAAGTAGCGCGGTTACAAGATGACCTGGACCGGTCAGGTCAAGAATATGCGGCTCTGGAGAAGGAGCATACCAAGGTGAACCAGGAGAGGGAATCTCTGCAGCACACGGTCAAGGAGCTCAAGAAAAGCCAAGACAAGTTTGAGCGGGAACGCAGCTCTCTATCATCCAGAATCGAGCAATTGGAGGCTGACCTCCATTCTCGATCCGACGAAAAGAACATTCTTCAGTCTCGACACGATACACTCGCAAGCGAATCCAAGTCTCTGCAAAGGGAGGTTGAGAAGCTCGAGAAAGAAGTCCAGGATCTCGAGGATTGTCTCACAGAGGAGAGGGAACACGCGCTGGTGATTGAGAAGGACATCCGCAGCCAGTACAAGGCTGAGATGGATCGCCTGAACGACGAGATTTCCGATCTGCAAGCTGAAATCCGCGAGAAAGACAACCTGTACGACAACGACAGCGAGAAGTGGGAAACAGAGAAGCAAAATCTTGAGTCTGAGCGAAAGCGTGCTGAAGAGAAAGCTGCGGGCTTGCAAAGGACTATTGACCGTCTCAAGGAAGCGGAAGGTACCCTCTCTGACAAGGAGTCGAAACTACAAATAGCTATCCAGAGCGAGGCCGAGCGCCATAGGAGTGAAGAGGGAGTTTTGACGCGACAAATCGAGGATCTTCAAGACGCTCTCGAAACGCGGCAGACCCTACTAACGAACCTGCGCAACGAGCTTTCTACCGTCCGAGATGAGCTGCGGCAAACACAGATCGAATACCAAGCTCAAGTTCGCAAGGCGACGGCATTGGAGGACGAGGTGGATGTCTTGCAAACGACCTTGGACGAAGAGCAGGGTGCCGGACGCTACGAACTTGAGGCGGCCAAACGAGAATGTGACGATCTGAGGGAGCAGCTCAAGTCGTTACGACAACGATCCAGTTCTTCCCAAGCGGCATCATCACAAGCCCTCAACAGGGAAATTGACGATCTGAAGGAGCAGTTGAGGACGATGCGTCAGAAGGCAGATGAACTCGAGGCTGCAAACCTTGAGATCGAGGACCTGAAGGAACAACTTAAGACGATGCGTCAACGGGCAAACACGTCCGAAACCGCAAACAAGGAGATTGATGACCTGAAGGAGAAACTGCGAGCAATGCGATTACAGGCGAACTCCTCCGAGGCTGCCAATCATGAGATCGATGAGCTCAAAGAACAACTTAGGACCTGGCGCCAACGAGCCGAGTCAGCCCAGGCTGCGAACGCTGCTTCAGAACAGACTGCTCAGCAATCTACGGAATCCGTGACACGACTAAAGTGGCAGCTCTCAGACGCAACTGCTCAGTTGGACAAGATTGCCAAGGAGAAGCAGTCCTTACAGGATCAGGTGGCAAAGATCAACCTGGAGCTGCACTCTGTGAGCTCTTCGCTGGCCGAAGTGAAGGCAGAGCGAGACGAGCTCGATGGAGAGCTTCGCCGGACTAAGCTCTACGACAATGAGACTCTCCGCGTTGATCAAGAGCGGCTCGACCTCCGCACAGCGAAGCTCAAGCTCGACAACGAAGTGCGGCGCCTCAAGGATGAGAACAAGGTTCTGATGGAGCAGCGCGAGGCGGTGGAAAAGACGCTTGAGGAGGAGATTGAGAAGGCTGCCGAAGAGGAGGAACGTCTAGGCCAGGAGATCCTTCAACTACAGACCAAGCTGCGACAGTCGTCATCGTCAGAGAACTACGACCTCGCTGCCGCCCGACGCACCATCCGCGAGCTCGAGCGCCGAGTTGAAGATTACGAAAATCAAATCAACACTCGCCAAATCCCAGCCAACACCGAGGGCAACAGTGACCTGTCGTTGATCCGCAAAGACCTCTCGGCAGCCCGTCAGAAGGAACTTGAGTTCCTTCAGAGAGAGTCCGCCAACCGGGACATCGTCAAGGGTCTCAAGCGGCAGATCGCCGATCTCGAACGCCAAGTTCACGAGACTGAGGTTTCCCGTCTGATCGCATCTCCCAAGTCTTCGATCAGCGATTCAGGCCGCAAGACGGAGGTCGCTGAACTCCGAAACCAACTGTCCGCGGCCCACAAGTCCATTCATGACCTCAAGTCCAAGAACAGGGATGCCGACCGCAAGGCGATGCAGGCTTCTCAAGACCTGCAGAGACAGCTCGATGACCTTGAGGACCAGAAGATAGTGCTTGAAGAGGTCCTTGAGGAAGCGAGGCAGCAAGCTGAAGAGACGGCGGCGCAGCACGAGCGAGCCCTTCGCCGCATGAAGCATCAACTCGACAAGGCAGAGCGAGAGCGCAATGCCATGGCATCGCAGCAACCAGACACCAGCAAGCAAGACCGGCAATTACGCAAGAACCGGGCCGAGATGGAGAACCTGGAGCACGATGTCCGCCAGCAGCAGGAACTCATCGACGGACTCGTGGCATCCGAGGCTTCACTTCGTCGCAAGCTTGAGCGTGCGCGCAGCGAACGAGCTGCTTTCCGCATGAGCGCTGAGAAGCTGCAGAAGGACCTTGAGCGCATCAAGGCTTCTGCCGTTGCGGCTAAGGCTGAGACATCAGAACGGCGAAGCTCATCCGACCGCAAGGCAATGGCAACGATCGAGGGAGCAGACCAAGCTCTCGAGACGGTGATCCGGGCAGCTGAAAGCGCCGAGGAGCGTCACAAGAAGGAGCTGAAAGGCATGGTGATGCAGATGGAGTGGATGCAAGCCCGTTTCCAGCGAGAATCCTCTCTCCGAGCTGATGCGGCGTACGCAAAGAAGTTCCTCCAACTGCAACTCGACGTGGCCAACGCTTGGTAAGTCCCCCCCTTTTTTAAACTCTGAGTACATTTCACATACTAACAACTCTCCAGCAACAAGGCTCAGCTCCGCGAGCTCGAAGACATTCGCACCAACCTCCTGGGCAACAAAAAGGCCCTCTCCCTCCCCAGCCATGCGACCACCGCCAACTCATCCTCCCCCAAACCCTCCCTCCGGACCTTCCTGGTCATGGCGCGCTTCATCGCCCGTGCTCGCTTGTCGGCGCGGAACTGGGCTAAGCAGGAGACGGTTCGTCGGCGGCTTGTGGTTGCGACTGAGGAGCAACGCAAGGTGAAGCGGTCGAGACAGCTCAAGGTTGTAAGAGCCGAGGCGTGATGATCTTTGTGTGTGTGTGTGCGTACGGTGTCGAAAAGGAAATCTTTTACAGGGCATAGTTGGGAAAGGGTTGTATTGCATTGCATGGCGATCATGTTTTTGTCACGAGGAGGGTCGGATAGCAGGCCTTGACGAGAGTACTTTTATTGTCTTGAACGAACATTGGTTGATTTGGTTAAGGGGTTGTTATGGATACCTGGGCTATCATGGAATATTTTTGGCGTTGAAGGCATAGCATGGCAAGACAAGGCAAGGCAAGGCAAGGCGGACAGGACATGACGAAGTTTGTTTTATACGCATCAAAAATTGAGCATTTTGAACCAAAGTTGGATTTTTTTGTTTTATTCTCATCGCTGTACAAGAAAGCAAAGACGTTTGAGCCCATCCAAACCAGTCAACCCCCCCGTCACTTTGCCAACCTCGCGACAGAAACATAGTCATGCAGGCATATATATATAACAACTAAACACCCAAACTTGCAGACAGCCTCCCATCATGATACCCCAGTAAAAACTATTCCAAACGCTGTTTTTGAACCCTTCCCTCAGCTAGCCTGACCATCCAATCCCTCTAATACTACTAACATGCCGTAGAGAGTAGCCGGCTTTAGACATGTTTCGAGTTCTTCCAGTTTGTCGCACAAGGTCCGGCCATGGGTATATATAATTACATGACGAACAGCAGGTTCGTGTCTTCAAAGTATCAGTCAGTATTGAACAGCTTCTAAAAGACATTGAGACTTACCGAGAGGATGGCTGCAGGACAACTGCGGCTTTTGAGTGTAGCGGGTTGAAAGCTCGTCGCGGATGCTGTTGAGTAGCTGGACGTAGCTCTGCTGGGGGTTCTTCTTAAGAGCTGTGACAAAGGCCCAGGACATAGCGCCGGTGGCCTGAGAAGCGATGGTAGCATCGGCACTATAGAAATTGTTAGCAAATGTGGCTGCCGTCGTAATATGAATGACGTAGAGAATGAGATGAATCCCAGCCGAACCAACGTAGCCCGTCGCCCCAGATGCCAAAATACAGACCCACAAGGAGGCTGTCTCTGACATCTGGGGCGTGCCCGGAAGAATAGAAAATCATTAAAAGCTAGATACACCAATTTGTCCAGACTGAAAACGCCTTGCGCCAACGCTGCCATGAACGACTGAGGAACCAGTCCCAGAAACAAGATGAAAAAGCAAACATGGGAACAAAAGACAGATGCTCAAACCGGGATCATCTGATAGGTAGGGTAAGGCTGGGGAAGCTGGGGAAGAGGGGGCACCCACGAAGTCTGATCGTCCTTGCTGCCAGACCACATGACGACGTCGGCAGGAGAAGTCTTTGTCCGAAGAGCGCGATCGCGGGCATCGTCGCCGTTGGCAGCCTTCTTGATGAAACCGAAGATGTTGCTGGCGACACCGCCAAGGTCGCCCTGGCTGTAAGAAGAGATGGCGCCAAGCAGCCCCTGGCCGGCTTCCTTGGCCAGGTTGGGCTCCTTGAGGATACCTTGTGTTGAGTAGATGTAGGGCAGGTCAAGAGCGGTTCCGGAATGGCACGAGTCGAAGATGGCCGTCAGACGAACACCAGGCTGCAGCGGACGGACCATGATGCGGTGCATCTCGTCGTCAGTGATGTGGCCGGTTTGTCGAAAGTCAACGGGGTAGATGACTTCATCATAACCATCGTCTTCGTCGCCATCCAGGTCCTTTGTCTGTCCACCGTGGCCTGCAGATTGTAAGTAAGGTGAACGAGCTCAAGGGCCACGTTGGACTCATACCTGAGTAATGGAAGAACAACGAATCGTTAGGGCGTGCATCCTTCACTAGCCAGTGCATGGCTCGCAGGATATTCTGTTTAGTAGGCTGGCTCATGGGGTTCTGCTGATCGTCTGTAAGGATCACCATGTCCTCGCGCTTGTAGCCAAAGTGCTCGGAGAGATAGGCCGTCATGTTGCGAACATCGTTGATACAGCCGCGCAGCTGGCCGCGCTGGCCAAAGTAGTTGATTCCGATCAACAAGGCTTTCCTCCTGCCCGTGCAGTTGGAGTATCTGAAGGCATAGCCGCCGGGGGCGCCCTGGCCGAACTGCTGAGGCGCTGAGGGAGGAGGAGGGGGGCCGCCTTGTTGAGGATGACCACCTGCTGGAGGATTAGCGCTTAAACTTGTACGATGCAGCCACTCAGAGGATGCGGCGTACCAGGTCGTGTGTTGTAGTTGGGTTGCGGCGGCGGGTAATGGCCATACTGCTGCTGAGGTGGAGGTTGCTGTTGCGCATGTTAGAACAAGTTCGAGCTCGGTTTGGCAGAGACGACAATTGATCCAAAGGGGGAGCGACAAAGAGCGCATGGGTTCGGACGAGGGAATCTGACCTGATAATATTGTTGCTGCGGGGGAGGCGGTTGTTGGTGATAGCCGTAGGGCGGTTGAGGAGAGGGCTGGCCTTGCGGGTAGCCGCCGTAGGAAGGCTGCTGTCTGTTGGAATGGCAAGGTTAGTTGACGTCGATGGTAACGCTTGGTTGCAGAGTCGAGGCGGGAGGAGGCATGATGATCGACGCACGAGAATGCGGGGGGAGGAGATGGGCATTTTTGGGCAGAGGGGGAGATGGGAGATGGGGGAATTCGCACGGGTAATAATTGCCCTGGTATTGGGGTTGCGGCGGGCCGTAGCGGCCAGAATTGTAGCCCGGATATCCCGACATGTCAGGGCAGCGAGAGCGAGAGAGAGAGAGAGAGAAGACGAGGTTGAAGCGGGAGGACGGGCGATTGACGGGGTGAAGCTGACAATGGCCGGGTTCGGCTGGGTATCACGGTCGGGAGCTGGGTGTGGTTGTCGTTTGATGTCTGGAGGAGGATGTTGTCGGGCTTAGGCTCGGGTTCAGTGGAGGGAAGAGACGAGACGACGAGACGAGCCGGCAGGTCGGCCAGGCGCCAAGGACAGAAGCGAGAGCGGCGGTACTTTGTCTGGAAGCGAGTCTGGGCGTGGTGATGATGTACCCTAGCTGTACAGCGGCGGCGGCGGCGGCGGCGGCGACACGCGCGTGGAACCCGTGAGCAGTGGGTGCGTGCTGATGATGCTGCTGCTGCTGATGCTTGCGCACGCGCGGGGCAAAAAAAAACGAGGCCAAACGGCGCTACCAACGACAAAGACGAGTCCCGAGGGTCCTAGATCAAGGAAGCCTGGTTTGAAACGAGGAAGAGAGACGAGCTAGACCAGAGACACTGGCGCGCACGGTTGTCCTTTTTATGGGTGAAGGCGGGGGAGAGAAGACGACGACGACGAGGAGAAGGTTGTAAAGGTTGAGTTTGGCTTTGCAGGATGAGGAGGTGCTGCTACTGCTGCTGATGCTTATGGTCGGCACGCGACGGATGATTTAATAAAAAAAAAATGGTCGAGGAGCGCCGACAACTTATGAGCCCAGGTAAGAAGCAGAAATGAGAGGCCAGGAAGGCGGCTTGTAAACAGACAGTAAACCTGAATAAGCCAGGGGGGGGGGAGGGGT
>JABFFE010001434.1:0-23886 GCA_013623625.1 Fusarium setosum
TTAGATAGAATTTAGCTAATATATTAGCATTAGGTTGATTATAATGCTAGAGATATAGAAAGACGATGTGTTCCTTGTTATGGTGAAGGTAAGCTGCTGGCAGCTGCGCACTTCAGATAGAGGCATGAGGTCGAATGGTTTTCGATGCATCTCTGATTAATGCAATGCAGCCTCACTTGTCTATTCAAGGGTTGGATAAAACATTAGAGGGATGCACGGGCGATGGTGAAGCGAAAACTTGGCCGATGGCTGTGCGCAGATTCCCCGAGGGCAAGCTTGAGGTCAATCCAAGTCGAAGCAGTGACAGTATCACCGCGAGGGAAATGGCGATAAAGTAGCTGGGCCTAACTGCACCCTAGTTTCTTACCCATCTCATGGCTATTCTCATAGATACGCAGCATAAAACTCAGTTCATAGACAGTCAACAGCCATTGGTAGTACCATGTTGGCGCGCCCATTTGGTTTAACCTTCAATAGAGCTAACTCGTTCAACGGGACTTTGTCATTCTACGCGGAGGCTAAAATATTGATCTTGCGTTCACTGTCGTTTATGTCGTTCAGCATAATTTCCGTAGTTACAGGAGAGTCTTGAGGGCCCGGGTAGTGTCCACGGTATAATTACGAGGGCAATCTGCGCAATCCTCCCTTGTTTGCTCCAGCGCTTTATTGATCCGGCACCTATTCCGTAGCCGATGACTACCCTATAGCATACTATCGGCCAATTCAGCGGTAGTTTTGACAGAAAAAGAGGACAGAGTTACTGTCGGACTGCCAAAAAAACTTCACATAAAAGCAGATCAGGACTTGGGTCTCATGTAGGATCATAACACCTATTCAGTTTCTACTTCAATAATAAGAGGGGCTAGTACTCGGAGGGCGTTAGTGTCACTAACTAATCATGGGGCCGAGTAGCTACGCCCTGGGGCGGTCACTTAGACCTCGTCCCCCCTAATCCCCCATCACAGTCACGCCTAATCAAATGTGACGAGGGCGCGACTCATTGTCTTGGCAACATGGTGACTCGTGGTTTTGTTTTGGTGCGGAAAAGCGCCCTGCGAATCGCCCGCGATTCTGGCGCAAACACCACTCACGTGACTCGTGAGCGCCAATCCCACGTCCCAGGGCTCCCTCCATCCCGACCCCCCATCGTCCAGGCCGCGCGCCAAGAAGCCGCGAGCGAACCTCAAGTCTCGCAAACAACCAACCAGGCCCTATCCGCCTCTTCCAGCCTCTCATTATGCCAACCGCCAGGCGCCTAGAGCCATCTTGTCCTAATGCCGACTCAACCAAGCCGGCGGCTGTCGTTCCAACCCTCGCCGACGTGACTCTCGACCTGGGCACCAATCATCCGTTTTTTGATGTTCTGTCACATTCCTGCTTCTCTGCAGAGTGTAGTGGGCCCATGGAGAGGAAATTGACGTCCTGACCGCTCTTTTTACTGCTGTCAGCTGTGGACGTTCGACTCTAGACCGAGCCGTGAGGTTCGAGAACATTGGTGAGCTGTCGCGTCGTGGCCAAAGGTTTGTTCGACAGAGCTCAAAACAGCCTACATGGCGAGTTTGTCTTTCTCCTCCCAACATTCCGATGGAGGAGCAACAGTGAAGCCAGTCATTCCGACATTCGCAGAACACCGGCTGCAACGCACGGTGTAGCACTCTGAGCTAGAGTACCGGCTTTAACGTCCTAAAGGCTCACGATCGGCGTTGCAGTTCATTTGCAAATTCATGACCGCCTACAACACGACGTTTGAATATGTCCGCCATACGATGCATTTCAGGAAAGAACAGCACCTGGGGGGGCCAGACGTTGACACGGGCAAATCCTATGCTCCGTGTAGAACCTCTAAGCACGCGCATGTCTGAATGCATGCACCAACGTTCCTCCTCCCTCGTTGGGTATTACTTCTCGAGATCGAATCGGTTATGAGGATGACTTCCCGACTTGCATGTTCCTTCACAATTTCCGTTCCTATGAACCGGGTCGATTTCCATTGCTTTCGTTTTGTTACGCGAGCGAGATCAGAGTTCGAGTTTAGAGCTGCGACCTTAACATAAAGACGAGCATTTAACATGTGCCGAGTCCTCAAGGCACAAGAATAGCGAGTTGATAGTCTGTTAATATACCTTTCTTAGCAGTATCAGGCAATTGATTCCCTTGATCAGGTTGTAGCGTGAGAGCAGATACTACTTACCATCTGATTTATGCTGTTAGCTGCTAGAGACAGCCAGCTCGCCATAGATCCTTCTCTATCGTTGTACAAGGCGGCTTAGACTTAGAGGGAAACTATTGGATCTATAATGTGATATGCACTCGTCGTCGATTGTAACGGGGGTGTTGGAACTGATATTGTTTCGATGTTGAATCGGTTTATCGCCGTGCTCGGAAGGCATCTGGGCTAGTCTTTATGCCTAAGTAGTGTGTACCGAAAAGATCAACCAGGTGAAGAATCTGAATACTTCCTTAGTTAGAGATATGGTTTGATGGGGTTCACAATCATGGCAGTAGATGATAACAACCCGATCAGGATGTTCCATAGAATCAAGCAAAGATATCCAGTAGTCAAAGGTAAGTTTCTCGCCGCCGTTAAGGCGAGGGGCCGGTACGCGTGAGAGGTAGTAGAAGAGTGTAGGATATTCCTCTCTGCTTAGGAGTCTTGGAAGATCGTGGTCGGGGTTGTATGTCGACGGGTGGTTCTCTGTGATATTACCTCTCTGGAAGCATGGTATAATAGGTCAGCGTTCTGGGGAGGCCAAAATAGTCGGAAATCGAGATCGATATTGCTGTAGTAGCACTTTCTGTGAGTACTAGAGGGAAAATGGGTTGGTGTTGGGCTGTTGGGCTGCAAAAACGGGGGTATGGAGTGCTAAGGCGGAGTGACAGGCCGAGAGGTTGAAAGGGGAGAGTTGCTGCATACAACCTCGAGGGCAGAGCAGGTCTCTACGATAAGAGGTTATCTTGGTCGTGCATAAAGGAATCAGTGAGTTACCAAGAGTATCTCCTTCATAAGGCATATCGTTCACATTGATGCTACCCACTGCACGAGAGATATGAAACTGGCGGTGACGAGGCTGAAACAATACTGAGCTGGTCGTACATCGATTATGAGTCTCATCTGCAGAATTAAGGCAATATTTTGGATGGTACTTTTCAAAAACTTGGCGCTTGTGCTCACCTATCTATGTGTCATTTAGCTACGTCCAAGACTGGGCCGAGCCAGTGAGGCTCAGAAACCAGTCGTCTCGGAGGCCTGCAGGGCGATGGATCTAAACCCTAGTTGGAGGACCTAAACGAACCCTCTAGTACCGAAAGGTCAATCCGCGCGCGGTAACTCCGCAATGGGATGAAGCCTAGTTGCGGGGACTGGAAGGGATAACAGGGATACATGCTCCATGGATGAGTACGAGGTCTCGTAACACGATGATTTAGCTGACAAGGTACTTTGTCATAAACAGTGACTGTCAGCCAATAGTGAAGTTCATAACACGTAATGGAGCCACTATTCAAGCTTTGTAACCCTGCGAGTTGTATTCACTTGCTACATGTCAACGGCTCGCTTAACCAGTCTTCTGCCCGTTGGTAATGACAAAGAACTTCTTAACAAACGGCGCCTCAGAGGTCCACGTAACCTTGAGACCCGATGGCAGCGCAAAGATGTCTCCGCCCTTGAAGTGATGCGTCTTCCCACTTTCATGCTCCGCAATCTTGACCTCGCCCTCCACTATTAGGATTGTCTCATCTCCAAGCGGGGAGCTATACTCGAAAGTCACCGATCCATCGGCTTCGGAGCCGGGCAACTCACGCCCACTTCGCCAGAGGCCAACTTGAAGCGCACCAGTAGAGCCGGTGCTACGGACTAGTGTCAGTTCACCGGCCGTCTGAGAGCCCTTGCCTGGCTCATCCCATGTAAACGGCTTCCAGTCCTTGGGGTTATCGTTGAGGTTGCCGACGAATAGCTCATCGCTCTTAGTGCCTTCGAGGGGTGCAGCGTCCCAAATGGTCCAGAATTTCTTCAGGAACGGACCGTTAACGTGCCACTTGAGGTCAAGGTGCTTAGGGTGACTAAGGATATCTCCAGCCTTAAAATGGTACTTCTTGCCCGACGCTGTCGCCGTGACCTCGGCCGATCCCTCTAGCAGCACCATAGTCTCGTCGCCCAAGGGAGCCGAATAGACGATATCGACAGTGCCGTCGTCATTACAGCCCGCGATACCAGGGCCCGTCCGCCAAAGACCAGATGCCAGTGTGCCGCCAGTGGTTCCTCCAGTGCGGATGGTGACGACCTCACCCTTTGACTGAGGGCCGTGAAGGGGATCTTCCCAATCAAAGGGAGCCCATGTGCCGGTCGTGTTGCGAGACCCGTATTCGAGCTCACGGATAGGGGCAGGGGCAGACATCTTGAGGAGGAGGCTGATAAGATAGATGACACAAAGGAGTTCGGATGAGTTGTGGGATTGAGTTTGGTCCCTACCTCAAGCTGGTCTTTTTATGGTGTACTGGGACTGGACCAGAAGGTTTACATAAGAGGATGTTGCATAGGAACAGGCGGTCAACTCGCAGCCGTTGCATATGTGATCCATGTGGCCCCGCTGCCAAGGATTCCCTTGATGAATGCGTGCTCATGCAAGTCACAGGGGTAAAGATTGTTAATTTGAGGGGTTCACGGCACCCTATTTCCACCTCTCTCCATTCATGAACTTTGAGATAGTCACCACTTCGTCTCTTGTGAGCTAGGTAACACGGACCTCGTTGATCAAAGACTGGACGTGTACTGTTACCCGGATTACAGCTCTAAATATTGAGAATCACAGGTAACAAGACCAGTGGCTTATCCTTGGAGCGCATCCTTGGGGCCCTGCGACTTGAAAGGCGTCCTATGGTATCACGCAACTATTGAGACCTAATACGAACTAAGGATGACGACTCCACTCGCGGTCATTCCAACTCCTCGACCCGATCCATGCTCTTTGTAGATCCATGCGGCTGTTGGGACTATGCAGGGCCCTGAAACCTACTTCCATGGCCATAGTAAGACGGCAGTCGTAACGGGGTCAACGGCCGAAACTCTATTTCGACGGGCGAATAAGAACACCACGCGCGCGGCAACTTGGAGCCGTTCCCCTCCTCTCGAGGCGATGGATGTCAGGATTTGGAACCCAGATATTGCGAACAATGCGGCATCGAGGCTTGCGGCCCGCATGGCTCCCGTTCTGGGTCATGATCGTCGCTTTAGTTTGGTTGTTGGTCCAAGGCAAGCAGTAGTCTGCTCCTAGTGTCCCTCGGCCCCATAACCCGTAACTGAAGTCGTACCAACGGGCGCCCTACGCGTCGATTAGACCTTGACTAGCTTGGTTCGGCTGGGTTTCTTTGCTTCTTCCACCCTCAAGAGGCAGGCTTCCCCGACCCCTCTGTAGCCGCGTGTTCGGGAGATAACAACGGCTGGTGCGCGGATGAAGAAACGCATTGCCGGTCCTCACACCAACTTCCATGTGGCGGGCGAGCGGCACAGTTTTCATCCGCGTGGCTGGTCGGCATTTGAATCCTCGCTCTTCTTTTCCATGCAAGAATCCTTGGTTTTTCTTTTTTTTTTCCCATGCAAGTGCCTTGACACAAACCAACCCCATGGCACTCGAGCCCAGCGTTCATCATACCGAGCAGAAACATTAGTCTGTTTCCGGGGATTGTCGTATACAGTACGATCCTTACTGGCGGGTAATGCATGGGTTCGTCGCTACGTAGATTAGTCCTGCCGATCTTCCCCTGAGGCCGATCCTCGTCTGAACCGATCCTCGCCAAACCGTTCTTCGTCTGACCCCGATCCTGTCTTTAAAGTTTATTAACTGCATTTCAAGAATGAATAAACTTTTCTGTCTTGACGGCTTTTTTATCTTCTTGGCCATCATCAACACGCGTTTGCAGCATGGCAGGCCCGCCTACGGTTGAGCCTCACGGGCTCGCCATGGCTCAGCTCGTTGCCTCCATTATCTTTGGCATCCTAAGTACTACTGTGGTATTTCTACGGGCTATGGTAAGGTTTCAGCACGAGGTTTTCGGCATGGACGATGGCCTAATGTGTGCTGGCTATGTAAGTGCGGTTTCTGGCAACTGATCACGCGAGCGCTGCTGCTAAACCATCGTCGCCAGGTGCTCTTTGCTTGTCTAGTTGGCATATCCTGTCAAGCTGTGTACTATGGAATGGGTATCCACGAAGACGAACTGCCTGAAGAGATACTTCCTTATGGGAAGAAGGTGAGATACACTGCGCCTTGATATACTAACGCGTAACTGACAAGGCATATCCGCAGTTCGTCTGGCTCTTCCAGATCTTCTACTGCGCCGCCCTCGTCTTTATCAAGGCCTCCATCTGTGTCACTCTTCTCCGGATCGCCATCGTGCCGACGCACCGCATAATCGCTTGGGCGACCCTCCTTATGGCCATCGCCTCGGCTCTCATCGTCTTCATCAGCCTTTTTGTTCTTTGCAGACCACTGCCGGCCACGTGGACTGGCGAAGGAAAATGTGCAGCGCCGGCCACCCTGGCCATCCTGAGTTACTTTGTCTCGGCATCGTCATTGGTCACTGACTTGGTGTGTGCCGTGTTGCCCGGGTTCATGCTTTACAAGACCCAGATGAAGACGGCGACAAAGATTTCGATTAGTCTTGTGCTTGGGCTGGGTGCTATGTACGTGCAAGCTGTTGGGTCTTCGGGATCGACTCTCAAAGAGATGCTGACTGGGAATAGTGCATCCGTAGCCACTATTGTTCGAATGCCCTACATTGCGTTCTATTTCAATCCTGCAAAGGACTACTTGTGTAAGTCATCGAATCCCCCTTCAGGTCTCTTGCAGTATCTGACCAACATGGACCAAAGACCGAGTCTGCAACGTCGCCTTGTGGTGCGTCTTCGAAACGGGAATCGGTATCGTCGCCGGCTGCCTGCCGCCATTGCGCAAGCTGGTCAAGCGCTGGGTCAACTTCGACTCGTCACACGGTCACTCTTCAGGTGCCACGCCGTATGGAAGCTCCAACCCACTGGGGGTCACCAGCAAGATCGGAACGGGAAGCCGCACACAACGATTTCACAAGTCACGGACTGCGACGAATGGTGCTACCGATGGCAACTGGGAGCGTCTTGACGATGACTCTTCCAAGAGGCGTATATATGTCACGGTCGATATGGAGATGAACACTATGGATCATGGAGCGTCATCGGCGGGATCCCACGACTCAATCGAGGAGCTCGCGAGGCCGACCTGATTACGACGGAGCGATCCATCCCATGACACCTGAAACCGGCCCGAGATACGAGAATGCCGGGAAAGACGACCAAATAAGGATTTAATAAGGAACAAGGCCATGTGATACACGGAGGCATGGTAGAATAATTGGGATGCGGCTCATGCCCTCGAGTGCGAGTGGATAGATCAGGTAGAAGCATGGAGCGGGGAAGATAATAAGACACGGCTTGCTACCTTTCAACTTTTGTTGTTGATGTCCTTTTTAAAACTGCGTCATCCTGTATGCGCTTCGCAAAGCCTAGTTTGGGGGATGTGACAGTTGTTTCAGCCATCTTACTACATAAACAAGTGCCTGGCACTTGACGCCCTCTTAGCCGTTAGTGCCATATTTGTAGACGCCCGAAGTGACAGGTTCTTGCGACCCTTCAAAGTCCCAGTTGCGGCTTTCCAAGTCAGAATAGACGGATGCATGGCTCGACAGGGGGATGATTACCCTTGAGCGAAGCGAGCTGTCGACTGGCCAACTCTCCTCCATATCGTTATGCACGAACTGTTAGGGAAGATGAACCCAGCGAAAAACACACTAGGTTTGGAGGAGGGGAAACGTCGAAGCGTAGCAAGTCTAACCAGAGTCCATCCGCCTTATACGACGGTTCAACTTCTTCAACCGACATTCACTCCAGAAATACCGACCTCTGCTCCACGGGTCAAAGCATAGGCCGGCGCGACCACAGAGAACCTCCAGCGACAACGCTACCTCACCTTTATAACAAGTAGCGGGCGGTCGCAGGGAGGAGACTTCATCAACCTCTTGCAAACATCTCCAAAGAAACGTGGTGAGGATGAAATGCTGCAGGCTCTTTCCGTCCATGCCCTCCAGGCTTTGTAGCAGTGCATAGCCATGAGAGCAGAGGTATAAAATGAACCGCAGCTCTTCATGTTGCGTCCTTTGGAGGAGCTGCCATACTCGATTTTGGTGAGGAGATTGATGTTTAGGTTATGCCTTGCCGTCCTTCTGCCCTTGTTAGCCCCAGCGCCACCGTTACAGATGAGAGGAGCTCGAAGTTGGTCTTCGACTTGGCGTACGCGACGGCCATAGGCCTCAAATATGAATTGCAAGAACGATTGAGAGGACCTGATGACCCATTTGGAGGTGTTAAACCTCTCCCAAACCGGCGCAGGATGAGCGATCGACCTTCTTAATTTGTCATCAACTACGACGTCGAAGATCAACGAGTCGGACAGAGGATTATTACAACAGAGAGAGAAGCGATAAACCTCGAATCGGAGAAAGGCTTCCACGAAGCGACGTCGCTCTGACCGCGATAGGACCAGTGGCGTTCGGGGAAAGCAGGGAGCATCAGGACGCCAAAGGTCGGTATCACAGAGTACCTTATCCCAAGCATCGTCTGCATAGATCGAGACGAGCCGGTCAGACCAACAGGCCAGGCGGAATAGCTCACACAGAACAGACAAGTTGCCCTCTAAGGCTGATATCTTAGGCGATGGGGATCCACGGATTCGGCGTACCTGGCGCTCAATCTGGGCTGGTTCGAGGAAGGCAAGATGGTTTTGGTTTTGTATACAACGAAGCCGGCTAGCAAGCAACGCTATGGGGAATAAGCGCTTGCTTGAGAGTGTCATTTTTAATCGGACCAAGATTGGTAGTGGAAGGTCTTAAGCGTGGACTGGGCAGGGACTCTCACATCGTCCTTGTGCCTCAGCCATTGGATGATCCCAACGATCCGCTGAATTGGCCTGCCACCAAGAAGAAGTCGGTTTTCGCTATCATTCTGATGGGAACTGCCCTCATTTGCGTCATTCCTGTATGTACAGCCATCTGTGGCCCACCTAACTAAGTGGCTAATTAGAAATGATATCTAGGCACCGATTCTCAATGCTGGAATTGTCCAAGTCGCCACTGACCTCAATCGATCCTTTTCTGATATCGCCGAGCTCAACGGATACATGCTCCTCGCCATCGGCGCAGTTTACCCTTTTACATCAGCCTTTGCTCGAAAGTACGGCAAGCGACCCGTCTTCGTCTTCTCCTCACTTATCGGCCTGGTTGGTTGGCTGTCTTGTTGCCGAGTTTGCTAGGAACTACAACACGCTTGTCGCTAGCAGATTAATACAAGGTTCTAGTGCTTCGGCCTATGAATCTCTCTGCACATCTGTCGTGACAGACATCTACTTTGTGCACCAGCGTGGCTTTTATGTTGCTTTGGTTGTCTTCTTCCTCAGCAGCCTCAGCAATGGCGTTTCTGTTCTCACCAGCTTAATCACCACACGACTCGGCTGGCCTTACAATTTTCACATCCTTCTGCCATTTGTAGCGATACAGACCATCCTGGTTTTCCTGTTTGTTCCAGAGACGGTGTATAATCCACCGCTAGGCTCCAACATAGATCGGTTTGGTTCGATTGATATTAGCGACAAAGAGCCCCAAGCCGATCACGTCGAAGTCACCGACTCCAAGACGAGAGGGCACCAAGAAGCTATTCACCAGACACCCCAGCCCAACTCCTTCTACCGAAACCTCTCACTCTACAATGGCGCCTTCACTAACAAGTCATTGCTGTCCATGATCCTAGCCAGCATTTTCATCATGCTTAATCTCATCGCCACCTACAACATTCTTGTATCGGGACTGATTATGCCTTGGTTTGTCGCCATGTCAGTCCTCGCGGGCGTCATGTTCGCAGCACCTCCCTGGGGCTTTGATGCGGCGGCCATCGGCTACGTATCCGCTGGCCCTCTTGTGGGAGGCGCTCTCGCGACCGTGTTTCTGAGCCTGGTCTCCGATCCGCTCATCAGGGTCATGACAAGGCGCAATCGGGGAGTGTAGGAACCCGAGTTCAGACTTCCCCTTGCCATTGTTGGTGGCATCTGTTCGGTGGCTGGTCTGGTGGGATTTGGCCATGCGACCCAAGCTCAGCAATCTATATACACCATCTCCACCATTTGGGGCATTGCCTTGTTTGGCATGAGTGTCGCCACGAGCATCATAATGAGGTACGCGCTCGACGCCCAGCCCGCCCACGCAGTCGAGATATTCATCATGAATATCACATTCAAGAATTTCTTCTTTTACGAGCAAGTCAATCCGACATGATTTCGTATTCATTGTGCTCATCTATCATAGTCTCACCAATTTCATTGTTGAATGGTATACTGCGAGAGGTGCGACCGAGGTTTTTAATGTAATTGCCGGCATCACGGCCTTTCTCATCCTACTTACAGTTCCAATGTATGTCTACGGATAGTGGTATCGTCATTATTGGGGTCACTATAGCCTGCTCGCCCGGATCGGCTTGGATGAGGATCCTGTTACAGTCCATTGAAGGAAACACTCGCAGCTGCGACGGGATTTGTATCAGTGTGGTGCTAAACGATGGATGGAAGACCATTGGGTGTCTACTGGGGACAACTTTAGCATACTATTAGTAACGTGTAACTATTGAATCATACAAAGTAGGCACATGTTGCTTAGATGTACCAACTTGAATATCCGTCAGAGTACCGTGATTTACTTTAAAACTTGTATACCGACGTCAAGGTCAACAAAGATAAAGAACTTCTCACTTAGCAGGGAACAAGTTTTATGACTATTATTAAGTTGGTAGGTATAACGTATTATCATAAAAAGATTTCAGGCTTTTAACTACAATATAGTCTTAACTCATTATAGAATAAGTATCTCATGAGGATGGATGTCATAATTGCCGTGCCTTCTAGCTAGTACTGGGTACTCAAGAATGTATCTCGATAGGGGCTTGACCAGTTGAAATAATAGTTTCAAGTAGACTCATTATCTGTAACCTGGCCGTTCAATTAGCCATGCGGGTAACTGGTTCAGGTTATAGGTTCGCGTTCACACTTCCAGGCAGATCAAACGCCTTGTATGCAGGGAACAGGCCCTCGGGATCCCACTTCGCCCTGATACCCAAAAACCTTGCTCTGGCCGTCTTAGTCTAAACTGGGATCTGTATGAAGAGGGTTAGCCACCTGTCAATTGCTGATTCCCACCACGACATCGCCTACCGTAGCTGAGTGAACACGGTGGGGTGACTGATCAAAGTCGGCGATGTATATTCCGCAGGCGACGGGCTCGGCCTTCTTGTAGCTACTTTGCATAACTTGATGGATCTGAGACTGGATGGCTGGATTCTTCCACATTGAAAAGGTAGAGATGTAGTATTCCTGGGGAATACTAAACACTGCATCGCTCTCGTCCGGCTTTAGCGTGTTGGCTATGTAGATACACTCGGGTCACTAAGAACGCTGCTAATCTTGCGTTTCTGATTTGGAGTTTGAGGATTCAAGAGGTGCCGTAATTTAAAAAAATTCCTCCCACTCCACCTCGGCGACAGGTTTAGTTTCGAGCAAACAGCCCTTGAGGCTTTCTGGTGCGGAGATATTGACGAGTAAGAGCAAGGGGGAGGAAGAAGGGACTGTTTCTTCAGAAGAGTTTGACTCGAAAAGTTCAGAGTGCAGGATACAGGCTGCTGTTTCGGCGAATGTCTCGGGCATATGGTCGTTGCGATCGAAGCAGAATGACAGAAAAGCCTCCAAGTTGTCCTCGCCAGCAAATGTGTAAGAGCGACCAAAGTGTGTCTTCTTTGGAATGGTGCGGCTCCAGATCCGAGTGACTACTCCGAAAAAGGCCTGTCCAGCACCGCGGGCGGCCCAGAAGAGGTCCGAGTTCTCGGTCTTGCTGGCAATCAGGACGCGGCCGTCGGGCACAACGATCTCCAACTTAACGATCCAGTTAGTGATGAGCTCCCCAGCCTCCCATGAAGAAACCTTGGCCACCCGCGAGGCAGAACCCGCCGAGGGCCACGTGCGGAGCGTGACCAAACGGGAAGAACCGGCCGACGGCGTCTGTGGCCTTCCAAGCCTCGTACACCCAGGCTGCAGGGACAAAACTGACCTGACCAGACTCGGAGTCATATGTTACGTGTCGATTTAGACGGTTCAGATCGATTAGAAGGCCATTGTCGATTAGCGAGGGCTTCGACGGTAGGTGTCCTCCTGATCGTACGCTGACAGCCAACCCAAGCGTCTGAGTACGTTGAAGTGTGCATTGGAGACATCTTGAACGGACTGGGCGATATGGATCTCAGCTGGGAACCTGCCAGTCTCTTCTTTGTTGAAGTATAGATTGCGAGATTGCTCATATTCCTCGGTACCTCGACGCATCACTGATTCGGCTCTCCCGTTGGGCAAAGACATGACTGCTATGTTGAGAGAATGCTGTAGTGGCAAATCTTGAAGGTTACTCTAGTTTGGTTTAGCGAGGGATTTGTACGTCCACAATCCGCCCGCCCAGTGTTCAGGACAACAGCTAACCCTTCATCTACTTCCAGGCGTGTTGAAGATAATGGGCAGCCCCCCGAGGGGAGGCTTAGGGCGAATGTGGGGTTGTGCAATGCTGCATGGGGTTTAACCATATGTTTTAGAGCTAATGCGGTTGGCGGCATCGATGTGGAACCTTCGAGGAAGGTGGGGGAAGAACAAGGAGAACGTTGGGTAGTTGGAAAAGACTCAGACATTGCGAATAGCATTGATTCCGGTCAGGTGCCCTGGCTACGCCGGATGAGTCCGTCATAAGACAGTGTTTTGGCAAGGTCTAAGAGTTGAACAGAAAACCTAACCACAGCCCTAGCAGCATATCAAGCCCAACAACTTGCCCAATCTCAAGCAGTTCCTTAAACCGTTCTCCCACTGCCTCTGTACCATCTAGATCACGTCTCCGGCCGCCTTCTAGTCTAGAGACGCCTCTAGACTCCAAGAACGGTTTCCACGGCCTCTGCCCGTAGACAAAGCCAATAACATCCTTGGAAAACTGCTTCGCCCCAGCCCGCTGAGTATCGTCAAGGTTGTCATTGAAATTTTGTAGCAGGAATGAAATGTCTAGAATCTACGCGCTGTGCCCCTTGGACGGGCCATCCCATGGATTTGGCACTGCAAATTCCAAGACAAAGGCATCGCCCAGGAAGCTCGCAGCCAAGGCTGGAGCCGCAGCCTAGTTACCAATATCAGATCCAAACTACAACACACGTAGTAGAGCATCTTGGTCGTCCAGCTCAGGCTTGAATCCATAGCATAGAAAAAGCCGCACTGCTGATTCCTAATGATCAGGAAGTGATGAGTGTACAAAATTAGTGAAGGCAGTCGCAAGGTTGTGTCTCTGGGAGAATAGACCCATGAATGAGGTTTTACATGTCAAATGAATGATATCAGAGGACCCACATCCAAGGGAGAATACACAATCATAGCCGCTTCGCATTGCTTGGCTTTGAAAACGTAGTCTCTTGAGTCCATCAAATTGAAAGTCTCGCTATATGGCACGAACAATCCGTCCAGAACGGGTAGGAATGAAGGACCTTGGTTGAGGTCTGCCTGCAATTCGGCGATAGGGACATGCTGGAGAGCCTTGATTCGGTCCTTGGGTGATAGATCTTGGTAACCTAGTGCTTTCACGAGGGCGCTGTAACTGATTTCGGCCACCCCATTGCTGTATGGACTCACTGACGGCGGAGCACCCCCTAAAACGACAATCCTGGACATGGGTGCTTCTTCTTGATAGAACAGGCGAGTGGCTGACACTTTGATGCCGTTAGATCCATTCCTGTTTCAGTATCACGCGATCTTGAATACTCACAGCCGCCGACACTCTCTCCTGATACAGTAACTCTTCCAGGGTCCCCATCAAAGCCACTGATATACCTGCTTATTCACTATAAAGCAACAAGTTGGTCATATAGGCCACGGTTGGCATCATAGCCCGCCAGGCGGAGCTCTTCAGAAGCCATAAACCCGGCCGCACCAAGCCGATAACTATTTCGGCAAATCGCCATGGTGAGTCTTGCTCTGAGCCTCTGGGAAGGAGGCTGAGACTCACTTGATGTTGATACCAATGATAGGCTGGCCCAGCTTGGTGGGCAGTTGTACAATGCGCTTCATGTCATATTGGGGCCACCAGTTTGAACCAACCGCAAAGCCGCCCCCATTACTATTATAACTCTGCCACCTTCAGACAGATGGTCAGAGGAAACACAACAGCAAAAGAACATATTTTCTTTACACAAATTGGCATTTCATCGGCCCAATGCCATATACACTTAATCTAACGTCAACAGTAACGAAAAGTCGCGCCTCCAAGCCGAATATGTCGTTGACTGCGATGGCGCCAACAGCATCATCCGACGCTCTCTATTTGGGGACTAGAAATTTCCAGGCAAGACGTGGGATGAGCAGATCGTCGCCGGAAGTTAGTTGCACCATAGTAGCTGTTTGAGTGAAACCGACTTCGACGTCGGTTTGTGAGTGTTGAAATGCAAAGAAGAAAGTAGAGACGTATCTCGCAAAGCTCGGAAAATAACTACAGAGACATGATAAGATCTCGACACTGAAACATGAGTTAAACAAGTTTAGTGTATTTATCGACTCTTTCAGATCAGTTCGAGGTGATGGGAACTGTACTGGTGGAAGGATACACTGCTGAATCTACCCTAGATGGTGACGATTTTTTACCCCACACGGGTAGTCCACACCATATTTAATACCCCATTGAGGGGTAATTAACAATTCTATGTGGGGTAGTTATTCATTATGCCCGAGGAGTTATGCAGCGAGATCCGGGACTGGGTTCCACTTATCACAGATTGTGCTCTGTGCTGTGCTGCTGGCAAAGACGCGTGAAAGCACACGGGGGTTCATCCTCGACCGGATACCAATGTTCATGGCCTCGGCGGTGGCAAGAGAGATGAGTCCCGAGCAGTAGTTGTCGCAGGGCTTGGCTATCAAACCCATTCCGGGACACATGTGCGACCTAATCGACGCAGACTCCTTCGAGAGTGATTACACGCTCGTCGCTCGACACGTGCATTCTCAACGGCTCATCACCGCATGCCTCTGAGGTGATGTACCTATCCCACGTCCTGAATTAGTTAGGTTCCTTAATTTTACCCGGAGAGGCCGCTCCAAACACCTACGACGGTAGGTTGGGGACCAGGGCAGGCTCCCCCCTCGTGCCTACGAACGGCGAGAGACATCTCAGACTCCGAATCATGCCAAGCGACAGCTTTGTATAGAGCGACGTCGCGTCTAGAGTGTAGTCGCATGCTGGGATACTGGGAAAAGCGTCACCGCCAAGAAGGCCCAGCAGGGCGTGGATTGTATGCGGAGAACATTACATAAAACATTTCTTAAATGATATTCCTATCGCTGTGTCAAGAAAACGGTTATATATAAACAATATCTAGCAGCGGTCTTTCATTTAGCAATGTTGGCGAACTTACCAAGTTCCCAATTGACATCTAGCAGGAACTCACGACTGTTGATAGGCGTGATATACCGATCTAAAATGTCTTCCCCGGACCAGTCGCCATCTGGTCTTGGCGTAATGGGGAACTCACTCCGTGACGATAACGGCGTGTTCGTACCCGAAGTGCCTGTCTGGTTCGCGGATAGCGGAGCGATGAGATCGTCGGAAGGCATCTTGGCCGCCATGTTCTCAATACAACACATTTCATAGTGATGACGAAGAGCATTCCGATCGACATCTGGAGGAACACGGGCCTCGGTGCCATGATAATCCATAAAGATATCGTAGGGAACAAATGCGCGAATGCGAAGTGTTTCGGGATGGATTGAGAATAATCTGGCGTCAAAGGCCTCATGTAAATGGCTCATCAAGAGGAGACCATTAGTAGCGGACCATGTCTGCATCCACGCATCCCGTAGCCGTCGACTGCTAAACTCAGTGGTTTGGCTATCTCTTGAATCAGGATAAAGATGATAATGCTGCTGCGGAATGATGTGACATGCTTGGAGACCAGGTCCAACAGCTGGTGTCATACACCAGGACCGGCCTTTTCCCGACACAGCACAACGAGTCGCCATTACAAGACACGACGACCTGAACTGGGCCATGATTTGTCGAGCGTACTCGTGGTTGATCTCGTCCATGTTCGGTGGGGCTACCATTGATGCAACATCGTCTTCTTCTTGTTGCTTAGTTGGTGATGCGGAGCCAGAAGCGCGTCTTTTTGGGGATTGAGAACTGGTTCGCGCTTTGAGAGTTCGTCGAAAGGGCATTATCGCGATCCGAGGATTAGATGACGCCTTCTTTGGCGGTAAATACCGAGGTTCAGGACGTCGTGTTGGACGAACAATATGAGTTGCGCATCGAGCTGAAGAATGAATCAGTACGGGAGAACAGCTATTGCTGTTTCAGAGACTAACCTTTTAAATGTGCACTCAAAGGTGCATCTGAGGACAGATTACATGCTGAATGTCGAACAAGATGATACCGTACAACGACTCGTTCTTGGAAGTCATGGCATGCAAGACTGGGGACTTGCAGGTCTCGATGTTCATTTGTAACCAGGCGAGGAGAGTCGGATGAAGAATTGTCCCGGCTGACCAGGCCAAAGGCAATGTCATCCCACGGGTCATATTCTTGTGTCTGATTGTCGTCATTTCCTTGATGGCGCATGGCATCAGGGAGCTCAAAACAAAGACGAAGTTCATCAACAACATCGCGAAAGGTCAAGAAACCGTCATCGTGACTCTGAAAGATACCACAAAAGTGGAATGCGTTAACATCTGCTAGAAAATACACATTCCAGCCATGCGCGCGCATTTGCGGCGTGACCGCAGCACTTGACATTAGTGAATTGATTGATGTTGTTGTTGGTTTGTTTTGAATTGGCCAAGGTCGAAGCGCCATCTGGGATAAGGATCTTATCGATAAGCCATCGCAGATAAGAATGTCTGACTGAGCAACGCAACCGACCAATACCTGCACGGGCCAACATGTAGTGCAAGATGATATAGCCAACCAGATTCTGGTTGTCACGTGCTAGCTTCTTTCGATCTTCGCGGTCGTCCTAACAACCCAATTAGAATTCATTGTGGAGGACGAGGAGGAAGTGAGAATAAATGAATTTATTACGCCCGGGAGGATACGCCTCATAGGGCCTACGACGTCAAATCTCACTAGGTTGTTTCTCCGATTTCTAGTTTTTGTACCTCCATTTCACAAGTCTCTTCTCCTTGCCACTCTTTCTCTCGCCTCGCTTGTCCCTACGACAGACCAAATTCTCCAAGTGTTCAGCATCCTATCTCCAGCAGCTGAAGCCTGATCTGTCTACCAGAGGCTACACTATATTAATTTCTGATTTATTATGTTGCTTTTGGTTTGTTAGGATGCCTTATGTGTTGCATGTCTATGTAGCATCTAAACGCCCCATCGCAAAACTTGATCGCTGCTCGCACCACTCCCAAGTTCGGATGTCACAGTCGACAGAATATCGCTTCAAACAATCCATTCCGATCTCCAATTACCTATTTGCTGTGGCGAGCGGGTGAGTGCACTAGACCGTTGTCGACCTTCCACTGACGCTTTAAACTAGCCATTTAGCCGGGGCTCGCATTGGCAACAAAAGTTACGTATCCTCCTCACCAATGCATCTGGATGCTTGCAGGGATGAGTTTCAGCCAGATATAAAAGCCATCATCAAGGCTGGAGAGGTGAGTGCCCCGCGGTGTTTCACTTGTTTGAGCTCAACTGACATAGCCAAGCAAATCGTCTTCCAGAACCCATGGTCTCTGTATAACCTTGTCGTCCTCCCAAAGTCATTCCACCTCGGCGGAATGGAGAATCCCGTCTTCAACTTCTACAGCTCAACCGTTGTGTCTCATGACCGGGAAAATATCTCGGTCGTCGCTCATGAGTTTGCGCATACCTTCAGCGGGAACCTTGTTACGAACTCGTCCTGGGAACATTTCTGGCTAAACGAGGGAAGGACTGTATACATTGAGCATGAGATTTCGCGGTGGCTCCTCGGGGATGACGAGGCTGTATTCCAAGCCATTGTGGGCTGGAATGAGTTTGTGTACGGCATAGAGGCGCACGGGGGCAGTGATAGCGTCGAAACCAGCCTAGTGCTGCAGTTTTAGGGGAAACGTCCTGACGATGTCATGTCAAAGATCTCCTACGAGAAGGGGTTTATATTTCTATCCTTCTTGGAGAAAACTGTAGGCCGCGAAAAGTGGCTCGGTTTCATTCCTCATGTGGGTTACGAATCGCCTCTGAGGGCCACTCACAGTGGATACTAACTTGACGACACCACAGTACTTTACACGTTTTTCGAAGAGGGCTGCCAACTCAGATGCTTTCAAGGCATTTTTGCTAGAGTTCTTCGGTACTGACGAAGCAGCCACCTATGCTTTAGGTCGGATCGACTGGCAGAGCTGCTTCTACAAGCCTGGGCTCCCTCCTAAGCCCGACTTTAAATCTAATCGATATGATGGCTGTTTGTTACCAATCGAAAAGTAGTGTGGATTATCATCCGAGGCTCCTTTCAGACCGTCACCACAGGATGTGAAGGGCTGGACGACAGGACAGCTGCTTGTTTTTCTCGATAATCTCATTGACATGTCTGAGCCCTTGTCGTGCGAAGCTTTTCGATTACTAGGTTCCGTTCACGGCCTTGCGAACTCGGCCAACTTTGAGATACTCGATACCTCCGAGTTGGGCTGAAATCTGCAGATGTCGGTGTTCTCACACAGACAGAGTAGGTTCCGGGGCAAACTGGACGAATAAAATTTGTCAGGCCGTTGTAAGAGCTCCAATTTCTCGTCATGTATCATCTCAAGATACGCTGACAACAAATCAAATGTTTGGATTCGAGGGGCTTGCCGCGCTGGATATAGACTTTGCCTTTCAAACATTCTAAATGTATCGGATTTTCTACCACCCAACATGTGTGCGGCGCATCGTGGGAGTACTAGACATAGAAGACTAGTATAAGACACGCTGGAGATGCCAGTACAGAGCTATATCCATTACATTTTGTATTGAGAACTTTCCTCACCATAAGCGTCTTGGTAGAACGAAACGGCTACTTTTCTCCTTTTTCTATATTCAGTTACGGCCGAACTTAGAACTTATACGATGGTCCCAGGATATCGTGCGACCTAGACACGCCGATTTTCAATAGGCAATTATGATTTCGACGAGTAGAAACATACATATAGGACTAGGGATAAAATATGATAGGCTAATAATTGCAAGGCAGGCTTTGAGGGGGCAGCCCGGGTTTGCGGTGTTGAGTACAGGCATGGCCGACATGACATTCCTCATAGCTGGGGCTCATGCACTGTCACAATCCTCCAGTTGCGTACTGATTCGGCTTTGGTACCCCTTTCTAAGCCTCAACGAGGTGCTTGGCGATGAAAGGAATATAGTTGCCGACCCTGGTGTACACTCCAGGAAAGTCGGCAAGAGCACATTGCTTGCCCCACGAAACTAAGCCAATCAGGACGCCAGTCGTCTTATCAATAATAGGACCTCCACTGTCCCCATTGCAAGAGTCCTTACCACCTTTCTTTAAGCCGGCGCAAAACATGTTGTCCGTGACGGTCAGAGGGGGGTCGTCCTTGAGATAATCTTTCTGGCAGGTCTTGCGCGAGATAACAGGGACGTCGACCTTCATCAACTGCTTCGGGCTGCTTCCGCCAAACGACAAATCTCCCCTGTGTTGCGAGTTAGCTCTGCCTTGACATTTTGTTGTATGCGATGCTTCAATGCTGCTAATACGTACCAGCCGGCTGTGGTTGTCATGGATTTGGGAACCGGGTCTGAGCCTTGCTCTGGAAGAGTGGCGTAGCCAATCACGTTGCTTTTCTCGATCGGTGTCGACAAGTGCAAGATGGCGATGTCGTTGTCGGTTATGGTAGCGTTATAATCAGGGTGTTGATTAATGGAAGCGACACCGGCTACTTTGCCTCCCTGATTCCAGTGCTATATGTTCCTCAGTATAAAGTTCTTTGAATAATACAAACTAGTATTGTTGACGAGAGAACAGAATGACGCGGATGACTTACGAGGGTTCCAGCCCGAACTTTGAAATCCGAGGCATTTTGGTTATCAACGCAATGAGCCGCTGTCACGACCGTCTTGGAGTCCAACAAAGAGCCGCCACACCAGGCTTCGCCGGACAATGATAGACTGATAATATACGGAAAGTCACCCAGCTTGGCCTCTTCCCCGCCCACAATGGCTGGCGACTTGTTTGCGAGTTCTGCCGGGTCTGCAGGTGCTGCCACGGACAAACCAGGTAGGCTTAGTGCGACCGTGAGTGCGAGTTTCAGTGCCATGGTGAAGATCGAGGCGATAACTTATGCCGTGATAGATGAGTAGACGATGACGTGATGATGTTCGAAAGAGAACTTATCGATTGACATAGAATGATGCGTCTTTATATGGCTTTAAGTAGGCGATATTTCCGTATAACTCAAGAGTTGAGATTCTAGGACTTAACTATCATGTGCTGCTTGATTGGCCGACCCGTATAATAGCAACGGTGGGTCGATGGATCCCTACCAGCCTGCCTTTCTAGGCTTGAAGGATGAGATGCTGCGCCGAGTCGAGTCATATATTACCCTTGTGGATTTGGTGATGAGAGCTTGATGGAGGATGGGAATCCTTGACTAGAGCCGGGATTCGCGGAAAGATGCAAGTTAGGGCTGGCTTTTAAACAGAGCTTGAGGCTACTCTTGAAACGGCAACATCAAGGCTTCGCGATGTTAACTTCTAAAGGGTTCCCTCATAACTAAATATCACATGAAGAGAGTAGAAATTAAATTGAAAGTCGAATGAAAGCAACAGTTGAATATAACATTACTCGGGCGCCCTAGTTTGCCGAGAACCAGGTCGCTGAGGCGGTGAGGCCTGTTTGCATTCCTGATAGGTAGGGTGTAATATCGGTTCTTCCCTCTTCTAGGAATGATAATCAATCATGAACTTTTCCCGAGACAACGTTGCGCCAGGAACTTTGCCAAATGACCGTGCAAAGTTAATAGCGAAAGAAGCAAGAGGCTTTGAAGGTGTTTTGGCAAAGCCTACTGAGCTTGTTCAAAATACGACGTCGCTAACCAAGTGCCAGCTATAGGGCTGGATATGGCAAGGCTGGGGTAGGGCGTATACGAGAAGTTCATAGCACACCTATTCACCTTCCTGTTAAGTACTAATTTTGTTGATCTTGCCTTATCTGTTTGTTCCCCTCACCCGATTCGTGTATCGACGAAACACGCTTCAACAGGCTTATTCTAATTCAAGAAACTCATCAGCAACTAGCCCCGGCCCATTTTCGGTTTGACAGCTGAAAATTGTGCGAGTATTCGGCGATTTCTCAAGTGAGACATTGATTCGGTACGCGACTTCCTACTAGTGGCTGAGTCGTGACGGAGCAGCTGATTACAGGGGTTAGGACGAGACATGTCAGCATTTAGACTAGGTAGCCCTGAACACGCAATTGGCTCCTTATCATCGACCAGGAACTTATGGAGAAGCACTACTGCAAAGGACAATGGGAAACAAAAGGACCAGTCTATAGTTCAGGGCAACGAGGTGTAAAAAAAAAAAAAAACACCGGACTGATTTGGCGTGGTTTTGGTTGTCTCTTACCCAAGTCATTCTAGTGTTTTGCGAAACTCCGATGCCGGGCCAGCATTACCCATGTAAGAAAGTCATGACACGGCTACCCACAATATTGTCTCGGCCGTTCTTTCCCATAACTTAAACCACATTCTTGCCCTTTAATTGACTTGATACCTGATATAAAGCTAAAACCAATGAAGGGTACGTGAAGCCCCGTTGGAAGAAACCAAAATCATAAGTCGCTCCAAGGAATGACATCAGCAAACGGGGGGGTTGTCTTGAACAGCCAGGTCAACGAGGCAGCGTGTTTCGTTGACAGCGATTAATGAGAACGGGACCAGCACTTTATACTCCCACAGACCAAGTCAAGTCAGATATACTGTACGCTGGTTGGCGGCTTGGTATATCCTCATATAGATGCTTGGTCACGCTTGATTGACTACGTGTCTTTAATATTGGACATCTGGATCCCTATCTGTCTTAAAGGGTCACCCGATTAAATGCCAGACACTGTTTAGTTTTGGATTTTAGGGCCATAGCCATACCGCTTCCTACATAGTCCATTCCAGTCACAGAGCCGTTGCTAGCCAGATTTCCCACCATCTTATCGTCAATGGGATTCAGTACTACGGTAGCATTGCGGGAGAGTATCATGTCAACTTCTGATTTCGGACAAGAAATGTTCTCCGATATCACGAGGCAGGCATCATCCATGCCGACGATTGCAACTTGGTGAGAAGCCATGTTGGCCACAGGAGCAGGCTGGCTGCGGCCAAGAGAGGTTGTTTGAACAATACGATGCGTAATTCTAATTAAGACAACCATGTGATCATTGGATAACTTTTGGTTTTGGCTCATGTGCGTATCATGATCGGAAGAAGACCAGAACTGGGACAAGAAAGTCATGATATTTAATACCATTAACTATTACTAAGCGGTATCGAACGATACGTGATGTAGGAATCACTTTCCCCACCGAAAGCGTGCTTCAAAAGCCGAGCCAAGGTCACATCGAATCTGACCGCCGAAGGACCCGGCACAAAAGGTCCCAGGTGAAAAGTCGCCGATGGATCGTCGATGTAGGGTAAAAAAAGTCACCGAGCCTGCAGCAAGTACATTAGGCCATTCCTTATTTAGTCCAAGGTGCCTCGTCTAGAATTACTTATAAGAAGCGACTAGTGTTCGAGATGAGTAGTGTCTTGAATATCTGGTTAGCGGTTAGATAAAATGTTGGGAGGCATTGGGTATGATGCCTTGGATTGTATTATATATTGTGCTATCCTATGCTGTGCTGCCTTGATCTACTTTTTGGTATTAGAATAAGGCTGGAAAAGTACATAAATTGTCAGTAACGCTGGCAGAGTTGCTCTTACTCCCAGTGGTGCGATTTTCACAAGGGTTTATCTGCTCTAAATATATCGTAATGAAACCTATTGACTCTTGCCTTGGAATCCGAAATTGGCTAGACTAAGGATTCATCTGCTTAGGGACACAAGTCATCACATCCCACGACCAAGGGATGAATGCCATATTAGAGATTATCGGCATCGAAGGTTCTACGTAGGAGTTTCGTAAACAAAGCAGCCGCGCCAAGTAACCTTGTTTGTTAGACTCGCCGATAAGTCGGCATACTCTTGACCGTCCTCGGTCTCCGGGCGGGTAGGACGTTTGTCGGCCTCTGGGTGGCTCGGCTGTTCAACGACCGCGACCGTCATATGACTACGCTTGAAGGAGCAAACTGCAACCCAGCTACCTTCATAAATAGACGGCTAATCAGAAATAGGAGCGACGAACAAGTTGACCGAAACTAAGCGCATAGTTGAACCTGTATCCACCAAATCTAACCATATATTCCCGTTAAGATTCGTTCCCGGCTTGAACAGCGAGCGAGGAACCGGGGCTTCGGACGCACACCGTAGTATCTGCCTCGGGTAGGCAGTGGTCCCGCACATGATGAGCGCGCCCCAGATTGCTGGAACGAAGGTCAAGATCTCCGCCGAATTTGTCCTGACGCCAACGTAGTGGTCGCCAACCATCAGATGGCCCATGCCTTCTTCGAAATGAAACTTGCATAGATGATACTCGCTGACATAATTGGCGGGAACTATTAACATTAGAGACTTATAACTTATATTATTTTAAAGCCTTTTTTTTAAAAAAAAAACTTCTTCCTATTTTATATATAATTTTTAATTA